>JAPDDO010000205.1:0-136342 GCA_027422415.1 Schizothorax lantsangensis
TGCCTGAAGGAAAAGTAAATTCCACATGTGAAGAGTAGAGCGCAGGAGAAGAAGGTTCAACACTCTTCAGCAATAAAAAAAACAATGAAGCACAATTGTTAGTTTATCTAAAGTCATTTTTTCTTATCAGTATGATTGAACTGGATCATCAAAGGTCAGCAGCAAAGACATTGGTTAATAAAATGGGATTAGATACATTTGTGTTGTTTAACATATTTAATTATTGCAGGTTTGTGTCATATTCTGTGTTTGCATTTCACCGTTTTAATTCATTTTGATGAATACTAAATCTGTTTTTTGAGAGTGGGATGAATTAATGCACATTCACATTTAGTCTAGAACTACAGTAACAGCATGTTCACACCAAGGTTATTATAGTTTTGAATTTTTTATTCGTTTTATTTTAATATCGTTTTCAAATTTGCTATAAAATTCAGTTTAGTTTTTATTAGTTTCATTAATATTTTTGTTAGTTTTAGTTTAGTTTTTATTTTGTGAACACATTTCTATTTAGTTTTTATATAGTTTAGTTTCGGTTTTAATTAAAGTTTAGCAGAATCAACAGATCACTTCCAGAGTGAAGGCCAAGAAAGACTTCAGCATAATTTAACTTAGTGAGGCAAACGTTTAGCGACACAAAATTAACGCATGCTGAAACGCATAAATCTACACAAGTTGCGATAATGTAATCTAATGGTGTGTTGCGATATTAATATGAAAATAAATGTAGCCTAATTTCGTTTATATTAGACGTCTTTTTTCTTATTTAACCATAATCATGGTATTGTCGTGTCTTGCTCACTTTTCCATGAACAGCCGCGCATAAATCATCTAATGAATGATGACTAATGAAATTCAATAATAACGACAATCGCAGTAAAGACTCATATTTGAATATGTTCTTTTCTTTATTTATGAAGAATTATAAGCATGTGTATGATGTGATTTAGCCTATGCATATTTGTTCTAAAGTTTGGCAGAGTGATCACGAGATGCTAGGCCAAGTTTTGTATTGTTTACAGAAAGGATGCACGTTCTCATCTTTTTTTTCTGTTAATTATCACGTTGCTCTGCGTGTCTGTTTTTCGTCAAAGCACCAACTTAGAATGCCTAATGTTGGTTTGATTGCTTGTGTTACACGAGAAAATTAATAAGTTTGCCTACCTGATGTTGTAGATGCGTGTGCGGTTCGGGTCGCGACTCGCGGTCTTTATGTCAAACGGTTCTGGTGGTACAGAATTAAATTAGTGCTGCTGTCGGATAACGGGTCGGGTGTTGCAGGTGCACGTTTATCAAACAGGACCCGTACAGGACTCTGCTTTAAACTGCTTTGCGTCTCTCCGTCAGATAACCCAATGTGTGTGATGCGCCATTTACAGGTATTTCCCTAAACTGTCACACAACTCAAATATTTTTCCGCCAAGGGGTGAGAACGTAATGATTATGAAAACGATTGTTCATTTTTGTTAATTATTATTTTATTTCAGTTAGTTTTTCAATAACTATGAGTCAATAAATGGGAAAAAAGTAACTCAGATATTTTCTTGTAAATTAAAAAATAATGCGTTACTTTACTAGTTACTTGAAAAAAGTAATATTATTACGTAACTCGCGTTACTTGTAATGCGTTACCCCAACACCTCTCCTAAGTAAACTTTTGGTGACCTGGGCAATCTGCCCAGGAATGAAGAAGGGGGCTTACAGGTGGGTGAAAGAACAGTTGTTTCTTCCAGATCTTCCCATCAGATTAGAAAGTTTATTGTTTTGTTGCATGGCATGTGTTGCGAGAGTTCCTGAGTTTTGGCTTCATGAGGAATTAATTTCATAGGGAAATAATTTCACTCCTTTCAAAACCATTAAAACAGTGTCATGTATTATGTTGACTTGTATACTTATAATATACCAATTTGTTAACAATGTTTGTTACAGTGTCTAGTTGGTGTGCCCATGTATAGCCACCAGAGGGCACACTTCTTAGTTTTGTTTGTTTCTCTGGACTTCAGTTTCCATCCCCATTTGCTTTGACTATCAAGTCTCATTACATTCAGCTGTGTCTCATTTACCTTGTTAACTTATCCACATATAATCCCGGTTTTCTTTGTCTTTGTGTTTCTGTTACTCTGTTTTGCCCTGATTTGGATTACACTGTTTGTTTTTGGACTCTTTAATAAATGCTTCACTTGGATCTTCTTGTTTTGGTGTTTTCCGTGACATTATAAACCAGCTATGAACAGATCCAGCAGCTAGGCTGGGCTTATTGGATTGTGGACCATGTGCATACGTATTCTTCCTCCTGCTCTGAAGAAGGAGCGGAAGGCTCGGCTTCGGATGTTGGTGGGTCTTTGCCAACAGGGGATAGAAGTAGGAGGTTTTGCTCAGACCTTATGGACTTTGGCGGTAGGACTGGAACTTTGTGAGTCCGAGCTTAGTAAGAATTTGAATGATTGCTTAGACAACCCCTTGCTTCCTCCGGAGATGGAGGGGCTTAAGACTCTCGGCTTTTGGAGTTTCACTGAATATCAGTTACCGCAATTTAGTAATGTCACGTCGGTCTGAGTCCATTGCAGTGCCCCCAGAGATGCCTGAGCCTGCTCCAGTGGATAGCGAATCTTCACTGTCTCAGTCTTGCAAGTGAAGGTCGAGCAGGAAGAGGGCAGCAAGGTCCACTCCAATTCTTCCGGAGCCTGCTCCAGTCCTTGAATCTGCACCAGAACCTGCTCCAGTCTATGAGTCTGACCCAAGTCCGGTGGTCCTGGAGGACCCGACTCCCGTGGTCTCTAGTCTGGTGGTCCTGGAAGACCCAACTCTGGTGGTCCCTAGTCCGGTGGTCCTGGAGCACCCGACTCTGGTGGTCTCAGAGGTCACCACCGAACTGCCCAATTTCACTGCTGCTACCATAGTCAAGAAGGCCGTCTTTGCCTTTGGCCTCTGGACTGTTTTGCGTGCATGGGATCATTCAGAGTCCACTCCAGAAACCGCTCCAGTCTGGGAGCCCTCAGAGTCCACTCAAGAGCCTGCTCCTGTCCGGAAGCCCTCAGAGTCCACTCCAGAACCTGCTCCAGTCCGGGAGTCTTCAGAGTCCACTCCAGAGCCCACTCCAGTACAGGAGTCCTCACAGTCCACTCATGAACCCGCTCCAGTCTGGGAGCATTCAGAGTCCACTCCAGAGCCCGCTCCAGTCCGGGAAACGTCAGAGCCCGCTCCAGTCCAGGTGCCTACAGAGTCCACCCCAGGGCCCGCTCCAGTCTGGGAGTCCTCAGAGTCCACTCATGAACCAGCTCCAGTCCAGGAGTCCTCAGAGTCCACTCCAGAGCCCACTTAAGTCTATGAATTCACTTCAGAGCCCACTCAAGTTTGAGTCCACTCCAGAGCTTGTTCCAGTCTAGGAGTCCACTCCTGAGCCCACTCCAGTTCCTCCTGAGGTGGCGGCTTCTGCTGCAGAACCTCCTGAGGCAGCAGTGTCCGCTTCAGCTCCTCTCTGGGCGATTTGTCCCACCAGCTCCGCCCTGGCCCTCTGGCCTTCCTCTGTTTCTAGACCTCTTTCACTACATGGACCTGGCCCGCCATCCCTCCCCCTGGTCTGTCTCCTTTCCACCTCCCTCATGGATTTCATTGACTTTTTGTGGAGCTTCTGGAATCCGCTCCTTAGAGGTGGGGTAATGTCACAGTGTCTAGTTGGTGTACCCATGTATAGCCACCAGAGGGCACACTTCTTAGTTTTGTTTGTTTCTCTAAACTTCAGTTCCCATCACCCTTTGCTTTGACTATCAAGTCTTATTACATTCAGCTGTGTCTCATTTACATTGTTAAGTTCTCCACATTTAAGTCCGGTTTTCTTTGGTTGCTGGTTTATTGTTTTCTGTTACCTGTTTCTGTTACTCTGTTTGCCCTGATTTGGATTACACTGTTTGTTTTTGGACCCTTTAATAAATGCTGCACTTGTTTTGGAGTTTTCCATGACAATGTTTAAACCAAGAGAAATTCAGTTTTAACCAGTGAAACGGTCCATGTGTTACCTGTCAATGGCGTCACATCCCCCTACACTTGGTTGACGCCATGGAAACACGGTGTGCTTCCTATAAAAACGTGGAAGTAGTATTGGTAGTGCCAAAGCCAAACAAGCCACAATTGTTTGTTTTACACATTTGTAATAGACCACAATTATTCATTACTATTTACTGTGGATTCTGTTGCCAAAAATAACCCTATAAAGCACAATTGTCAAACTGAGTTCCTGTGGCCTGTTACATGAAGCTAGCTGAACAAACTCTGGATATATTAAAGCTTATATACATGTATCTGTATTAAATTTAATTCAAAGCTTAATGCAAAGCTTTAAAATAATTGCCACTAATGATCATATGAATATATTATATGAATTATAAATAATTTAAATTAATATAATAAATAAGTAGCTCCGAAAGTCAGGCAATTTTGCCTCTAAATTATTTGATAGTAAATTGCTTTAATTTGGAGCGAGATATATGGGCTTCATTGCATCAGATGTGTCACTTTGCTCATAGCTAATTGGTCAGGTTTGGGTTCGCAATCTATAAAACATAATAATACCTGCTCCAGAGCAGTGTAATAATAATAATAATAATACATTTTATTTATAAAGCACTTTACATTTTATAGAAAATCTCAAAGTGCTAAATGTAGCCATGTAGCATAAGTCACCATGGTGATGAAACCCACTCAAAACCAACCCACCTTCTTTTTCGGATGTGATGACGCGCTGGAATAAAACAACAGCTTCCTATGGATGCTTCCACATAGACTGCGAACATTCGAGCACCAAAAATGCGAATGTTTTTTTTTTGTCCAGTCCGACGAACCTTTTCAGTTTCGTAAAGTGAAAACATGGGTCGTCCAATAAGATTTGAGCATTACATCACATGGCCAGAGCAACTGCTGTTACCCAAAAGGTCAATGCAGTGGTGCTAAAAGCTCAGAAGACTGTATTAAGCACAAGCGTAAAAACACTGAAGTAGAGGACTTTTTCCACAAGAGAGAAGAGTGAATGCTGAGTTCCTGTTATTGTTGGTATTTAAGAACAGACTATTCTCACATGTTCTTTATACAGAATAACATTTCTATTAATTCTCCACTGAATTATGTGATCTGAAGAGCACCGTCCATTATCATCCACAAGCGTGAGTGTTTATGAGTCTGAGATTGTTTACTCTAGACCTGTCAATCATGTAATAATATATCTTGCCCTTCTGTATATATATATATATATATATTATACATATATATACTGTATATACAGGTGCATCTCAGTAAATTAGAATGTCGTGGAAAAGTTCATTTATTTCAGTAATTCAACTCAAATTGTGAAACTCGTGTATTAAATAAATTAGATGCACACAGTTTAAGTCTTTGGTTCTTTTAATTGTGTTGATTTAGGCTCACATTTAACAAAAACCCACCAATTCACTATCTCAACAAATTAGAATACGTCATAAGACCAATAAAAAAAAATCATTTTTAGTGAATTGTTGGCCTTCTGGAAAGTATGTTCATTTACTGTATATGTACTCAATACTTGGTAGGGGCTCCTTTTGCTTTAATTACTGCCTCAATTCGGTGTGGCATGGAGGTGATCAGTTTGTGGCACTGCTGAGGTGGTATGGAAGCCCAGGTTTCTTTGACAGTGGCCTTCAGCTCATCTGCATTGTTGGGTCTGGTGTCTCTCATCTTCCTCTTGACAATACCCATAGATTCTCTATGGGGTTCAGGTCAGGCGAGTTTGCTGGCCAATCAAGCACAGTAACACCATGGTCATTGAACCAGCTTTTGGTACCTTTGGCAGTGTGGGAAGGTGCCAAGTCCTGCTGGAAAATGAAATCAGCATCTCCATAAAGCTTGTCAGCAGAAGGAAGCATGAAGTGCTCTAAAATTTCCTGGTAGATGGCTGCGTTGACTGTGGACTTCAGAAAACACAGTGGACCAACACCAGCAGATGACATGGCAGCCCAAATCATCACTGACTGTGGAAACTTCACACTGGACTTCAAGCAACATGGATTCTGTGCCTCTCCACTCTTCCTCCAGACTCTGGGACCTTGTTTCCAAATGAAATGCAAAATGTACTTTCATCTGAAAAGAGGACTTTGGAGCACTGAGCAACAGTCCAGTTATTTTTCTCCACAGCCCAGGTAAGATGCTTCTGACAATGTTTCTGTTTCAGAAGTGGCTTGGTAGCCCTTTTCCTGAAGACGTCTGAGCGTGGTGACTCTTGATGCACTGACTCCAGCTTCAGTCCACTCCTTGTGAAGCTCTCACAAGTGTTTGAATCAGCTTTGCTTGACAGTATTCTCAAGCTTGCAGTCATCCCTGTTGCTTGTGCACCTTTGCCTACCCAAATTCTTCCTTCCAGTCAACTTTGCATTTAATATGCTTTGATACAGCACTCTGTAAACAGCCACACCTTTCAGTAATGATGCTCTGTGACTTACCCTCTTTGTGGAGGGTGTCAATGTTCATCTTCTGGATCATTGCCAAGTCAGTAGTCTTCTCCATTATTGTGGTTTCAAAGAACAAGTGATACCCGGAATTTATACTGTATGGATGGTCATTAATTGAAACTCAAATGTAAATATTCTAATATTTTGAGATACTGATTTTTGACTTTCATGAGCTGTAAGCTCTAATCATCAAAATTAAAACAAAACAACTTTTGAAATGTTTTTACTTTACATGCAATGAATATAAAATATATGAAAGTTTCACTTTTTGAAATAACTTACAAGAAAAAATGAACATTTTCACGACATTCTAATTTATTGAGATGCACCTGTATATATTGCATACAGCTTTCCTGTAGCTCAAATAGTAGAGCATGGCGCTAGCAATGCCAAGATCATGGGTTCAATTCCCAGGGAAAGCAAGAGCTGATAAAATGTAAAACTGTAACTTGAATGCAATGTAAGCCTCTCTGGATAAAAGCGTCTGCTAAATGCATAAATGTAAAATATATTGCCATATAGTACAACCACTACATATCTCTGACCATTTCTTCATTACATTTACATTACATTTTGCTACCCGGGTGCCACCAACTCCCTTACTGGTTCCTTTTAGACGAAACCTATGCTCCCTTTCCCCCTCCCTTCTTTCCTCTATAGTATCCTCTCTCTTCCCTCACCTACCCATTTCTCATCTCTGAATATGAATGCAGCTACTGACACTTTATGCTCTACCTTAACCTCTTGTCTAGACGACATTTGTCCTCTCTCCTCCAGGCCAGCACGGGCTGCCCCTTCTAACACCTGGTTATCCAATGTTCTTCGTGAGAATTGGACCAAACTCAGAGCAGCAGAGAGAAAATGGCGCAAACCATACGATCCGTCGGACCTGAGTGGGTATCAGTCTTTGCTTTCATCTTTCTCTACTGAAGTCCACACTAACAAACCCTCACATTTCCACAACAAGACCAACAGCGCTCCAGACATGCGTAATCTCTTCAGAACATTTAATTCTCTCCTCTGTCCTCCTCAACCACCTACCACCACTTCTATAACAGCTGATGACTTTGCCTCTTTTTTCACAGACAAAACTAGAACAATCAGTAACCAGTTCTCACCTCCACACACACAGGACCTCCAACCAACCACATCCACTGCTCAAACTCCCATCTTCTCCTTCTGTCCCCTCACCGAGGCAGAAGTATCCAAACTTCTCCTCTCCAGCCATCCTACAACATGTCCTCTTGACCCAATCCCCTCTCACCTTCTCCAAGCAATCTCTCCCACACTCTTACCGGCACTCACACAATTTATCAACACATCTCTCCTCACAGGCATCTTCCCCACAGCGTTCAAGCATGCTCGGGTAACACCACTGCTCAAAAAACCTGCATTAAACACTTCTCTTATAGAAAACTACAGACCTGTCTCTCTCCTTCCTTTCATAGCGAAAACACTCAAACGTGTTGTCTTCAACCAGGTCTCATTATTTCTTTCACAGAACAACAAACTGGACGCTAAACAGTCAGGTTTCAGGAGTGGCCATTCAAGGGGGATCACGTGACCCTTCAACAGCGATGCAAGCTTAGTCTTTCGCTCTGCTCACTTTTCCACATATTGTGTAATCCTGTCAGTAAATTTTAAACCACTCTGCATTGGACCCATCATGAGTGCTTCAGCAGACAAAGGCGATCGGAAAAGAGAGACTGAGCAATCGCCAATGAAGAAAAAATTCAAAGATTCCACCATCTCCAGAGAGGACCTCGACGATGCTATTGCTAACGGCGTTAAGCTAGCACTTAAAGAGCAGCAAAGCACTTTGAATTCGGGTTTGGCTTCGGCAGTAAGAGATGTGGTGGACTCTGTGCTGATTCCAGCATTGCGCGAACTGCGTGAGGACATACAAGCGACCAACAACTCTGTTAAAGAGCTAAAAGAGGAGCTTGAGGCGATAGCTACCGCGGCGAAGTAGACACGTGACCGGGTTGATTCTGTTCAGGCAGCTGCACGTGAGGATAGGAGGGCAGTCATGGATTTAAGAAATCAGCTGGAGCGACTCACCGAGAAGATGACAGATATGGAGGATAGGAGCAGGAGGAATAACGTTCGGCTGGTGGGGCTGCCAGAGGGGGCGGAGGGTTCCAACGTGGCTCGTTTCCTCAGAGTTAGTGAGGAATCCTTTGTTTCCTTTGTTGGATTCCTTTGTTGAAAGGCCGTGACATTGAGATTGACCGGGCGCATCGCGTGTATGACGGAGGGAGGGGCTCCAATCGGCCGCGCACTCTCATCTTCCGTGTACTAAGATGGCATGACAGATCGGAGATCCTGAAAGGTGCTCGGCAGGCTTATCCGGTGAAATGCGCACAGGACAATGTCACACTAGTATTTTTATACTACTTTTTTTCCCGACTTTAGTCCAGCCACAACGATCAGGAGGAAGGCATTTAATCCAGTTTTGAAGAAGATGACAGCGCTTGGTCTCCAGCCCTTCCTCATCTATCCGGCGATAATTAAACTACGACACAAAGGGGAGAAGAAAGTTTCGACTCTCCACAGAAAGCGGAGAATTTTATCAGCTCCCTGTCTCAGCAGAAGACGTATGCCGCGGCTCTGTGGAGGGTGGCGGGAGGCGGGAAAACGGCAGCCGCTGTCTCTCCGGCCCGGCGGAGGGGCTTGATGGCCGGGATGGAGGCGTTCTAGCTGGCCAGGAAGGGATGATGGCAGGATGGACATGGATGCTTGCTAAACCTATTTTTTGCTTTTTTCTTCCTCTCTCCTACTGGGATATCATCCCTACCTATCCAGTACAACAATCTCTTTGCTGGTAAGACTAACACCCCTTTTTTTCTTTTTGGAGGGGACTAATGGAGAGTAGGTTTAATTTAAAAAATATATTTTTTTGGCTGTGTGAGCCTTTCGGGGGACATGTCTTGCATTGGAGTGGATAGGTCACGAACCATCACTATTTTTTGTTGCTCAATCAGACCTACGTTCTCGGTAATGTGCGGTCTGAGTTGTTTCTTGTTATGGTTGTCGGTTGTTCATGTTTTTGTGTTGTTTTTATTTTTATTTTACCCTATTTCTAAAATAATTTTTCACCTAGGAGGTTTGGTATCTAAAATGCACATCAGTGTTTACATGTTACTTACAGAATGGAAGTGCTTCTGCTTTTTTTCATTTATTGAATACAATCTTGGGATTATGAATATTCAATGCATACTCTAAATATTTGATCACTGAATGTGCATGGTTTAAATTCTGCTGTTAAACGAACCCGTGTGTTAGAATATTTACACCGTAAATCTATTTCCTGTGCCTTAATACAAGAGACACATTTAAAACAATCTGACGTGGCACGTTTCCAGAATAAGTATTATAAATTAGCAGCTTTTTCCTGCGCTCTCAATAAAACTAAGGGGGTGCTTATCCTTGTTAACCGGAAGTTAAATTTAACAATTGAACACCTTGGTAGTGATGAGAAGGGTAGATTTGTTTTTATCCGATGCAAAATATATAATAATAGGTTAGCATTGGTCTCTATTTATGGTCCGAATGAGACAGACAGTGCATTCCTTACACAGATTTCCAAAACTCTACTTGAGCAGATTGATTGCCCTCTAGTGGTGGGTGGTGATTTTAATGCTGTCGTAAATCCTGCTTTAGATAAATCTCAATCTGATACAACAGCCAATCCATCCTCTAAATTACTGAATACATTTTTAACTGAGCTCAACTTAATCGATCTTTGGAGAATTCAGAATACTAAATCTAAGGACTTCACTTTTTTTTCTAACAGACACAATACTTTCTCTAGCATAGACTACATATTTCTCAGCCCATCTTTAATTTTGTCTAATTCCTCCATCTCTATATTACCAATTGTATTATCTGATCATTCTGCTGTGTTGTGCAGTGTTCCTCTTTCCGATGTTAAAGCCAAGTCCCCTAGATGGCGCTTTAACATATCATTATTAAGTAATCAGACTTTCATTACTTCTCTAAAAGAATATATTAAGGAATTTCTTGAAATTAATATGCCCTCTGATGTGGATCCTCAAATACTGTGGGAAACGACTAAGTGTGCTATACAAAGTTTCTGTATTTTTTTTCTTCTACTCTTGCCAAAGCGAACACTCACCAGTTTACACAATTAGAAAATCAAATCAAATCATTACAAAACCTACAAAAACAACATTGTACTGAGCAACAGGCTACACAGTTGTCCTCTTTAAAAGTAGAATAAGATTTACTTTCACACTCAAAGGTGGAATTTATTTTACATAGGACTAGGCAAAAATATTATTTCGAATCAGAGAGACCTAGTCATTTATTGGCCCTTAGTTTGAAAGAATGCGAGTCTAAGGCATATATTAGCGCAATAAAATCATCGGATGATCAGGTCACCACGAACCCTGTGGCAATTAATGAAATATTTAAAGGTTTTTACACGAATCTGTATAAAGCTGAAATGGATTTTGATGAACCAATTTATAAGCAGTATTTAGATAAATTGGAACTGCCACGGATCTCACAGATGTATAAAGAATCTTTGGAGGCCCCATTAAGTTTGGAGGAACTCCACGTCTCTCTAAAAAGCCTTCAAAAGGGCAAATCGCCGGGTCTAGATGGTCTCCCCCCTGAATTGTATTTAGAAATTTGGTATTTGGTAGGGATACTTATGCTTAACTCATTTAATTTTGCAATTGAACATGGGGTATTTCATAGAGATCAAAAAACATCATTGATTTCATTACTTCTTAAAAAAGGGAAAGATCCATTAGATTGTTCCAGCTACAAACCGATTTCGCTTATCCCATGTGATCTAAAAATCTATGCTAAAGTTTTTTGCTTCTCGTATGGAGAAGCTAATTCATAGTTTGATCAAGGAGGACCAAACCGGTTTCATCAAAGGGCGCAATGCATCTGACAATATGCGTCGACTCCTACATATTCTTGACTTCCCACCCGACCCCTTGTGCGGTCTTTTCACTTGATGCAGAAAAAGCCTTTGACAGGCTAGAGTGGAATTATATGTGGGCAGTTCTGCAATGTTTCGGCTTCGGTGAACACTTCATTTCTATGATTAAGACATTATACCACTCACCTGCAGCATCAGTCATAACTGGTAATATTATTTCCCCCCCGTTCCCTTTACAGCGGGGAACGAGGCAGGGATGTCCGCTTTCCGCCTTATTGTTTTGTCTGTCTCTTGAACCCATAGCACAAGCCATCAGGAAATCTGAAGTATCGATTAAGATTCATGATCATAATCATAGTATTTCGTTATACGCTGATGATATTATTCTATATTTAGACCACTTTGATGTTTCAGTCTCTAGTATAATTAAGGAATTAGATCATTTTAGTAGCTTATCAGGATATAAAATAAATTGGAGCAAATCTGCTTTAATTCCAATTAACAATGTTAAAGTTAATTCTTATATTCCCTCATTTATCCCTATTAAGGAATCTTTCATCTGTTTGGGCATTACCATATATAAAAATATTCATAAGATTACCAGAGACAATTTTAATAATATTTTAGTTAAGGTCAAAAATGACATTCAAATATGGAAGAATCTTAAAGTCTCTCTCCAAGGAAGAATCTCCACTGTTAAGATGAATTTGTTACCTCGATTTAATTTTTTTTCTCTATGCTACCACTTTCTCCCCCTCCAGGTTACTTTAAGGAGATCAACTCCATAATTTCTAAATTTATCTGGAATGATAAATGCCCCAGAATTAAACTTACCACATTACAACATCCTAATAGCGCAGGAGGACTGGCTGTACCAAATTTTGAATTGTATTATTGGTCGTTCCAGCTTAAGGCTCTTCAAAATTGGGTTGATCCTCAATCTACAGTTTCATGGAGAGTGATTGAAGCTGACAAGGTTAAACCAATTAGACTCCAATATTTTTTATTTACTGGCACAGGGAAAAAAGGGGATAATTATAAATTTGGTCCGGTTGTTTTTTTTTTGCCAACTCTATTAAAATCTGGAAAACGGTTGAACGTCCAATAGGAGGACCCTTCAAATTTTCTAATAGTACACCTTTATGGCACAATTTTAATTTTGTATGCGGAAATCGTCCATTTGTCCACCCTCTTGGTCTTCTTTAGGTGTAAACACGTGCAGTGATATATATGATAACCAGGGCCTATGTTCATTTCAGACATTAAGAACCAAATTTTGTCTACCAGCGTCTGCATATTTTGTCTTTCTGCAATTACATTCTGCTCTCAAAGCGTATGGCGTTCCTTGGTCTTCTCCCATTTCCTCTCATCCTATGCGGGACTGGTTTGCACCATCTGCTGGTCGGCCATCTGTTTCCTTAATATATAAAAAGATGATTGATTGCATTACAAAAACTCTTTCTATTAAAACTATTTGGAATAGGGAATTATCTGACCTTAATGTATCTGTCGACGGAGAGTGTGGTCTAATCTCAGCTTAACATCTAAAAATTTGGCTCATCGTCTTATTCACTTCAAAGTCATTTATAGAGCATACATAACTCCTTACAAAAGATTTAAAATGAAACTACAACCAAATTTCAACTGCCATATATGTAATACTACATCATCAGGTACTTTTCTTCATATGTTTTGGGAGTGTCATATCGTTATTGGTCTATGGACACATGTAAACCTGGTTTTATCATCATTGCTGCAAATTGATTGGCTTGCTAAGCCAAGTTTGTGTCTTCAATACAAGTTCAATACAAAAGAGAATGTTGTTTGCTGGTTTGACAGCTGCGAAGAAGACAATAATACAGAACTGGTTTACACCGCACATGTGTGGAAAAACATATTGGATCCATAGCCTCCTGCAAATGGAGTGACTTTTGTGTTTTTCTTGTCCTTCCCTCTCTCCCTCCCTTTTGACTGGACTTTGAGATATTGAGTATGTATGTGTCTGTTGTTTTGTTTTGTTATTTTTTGGATGTTATGTTATGTTATGTTATGTATGAAAAATAAAAAAATGTTGATAACAAAAAAAAAGGAGTGGCCATTCAACAGAGACTGCGCTACTCTCAGTCACTGAAGCCCTGTGAATTGCAAAGGCCGATTCCAAATCATCAGTCCTCATTCTGCTGGATCTATCTGCTGCTTTTGACACTGTCAATCATCAGATCCTCCTGTCCACCCTCTCATCACAGGGCATCACTGGGATTCCACTTCGCTGGTTTGAATCCTATATCACCGGTAGGTCTTTCAGGGTGGCCTGGGGAGGGGAGGTATCCAAAGCACATCAACTGGTCACTGGGGTTCCTCAGGGATCGGTTCTTGGACCCCCTCCTCTTCTCCACATACACTACATCACTGGGTCCCACCATACAGGCACATGGCTTCTCCTACCATTGCTACGCCGATGACACACAGCTCTATCTCTCTTTTCAACCAGATGATCCAACGGTAGCTGCACGGATCTCAGGTTGCCTGGCGGACATCTCGGCATGGATGAAAGAACATCACCTACAGCTCAACCTGGCAAAGACTGAGCTTATTGTCGTCCCTGCCACTCCAACTACTCCAACTCTACAGCATGACTTCACGATTCAGTTAGGTTCATCAATAATTACCCCATCAACTTCGGTCAGAAATCTTTGTATAATCTTTGATGATCAGCTGACCTTCAAAGAGCACACTGCAAAGACTGCTCGATCTTGCAGGTTTGCACTACACAACATCAGAAAGATCAGGCCCTTTCTGACAGAGCATGCTGCACAACTTCTTGTCCAGGCCCTTGTCATTTCTAGGCTGGACTACTGCAATGCTCTTCTGGCTGGACTTCCATCAAACACAATCAAACCTCTACAAATGATTCAGAATGCAGCGGCACGACTGGTCTTCAACGAGCCCAAAAAAGCCCATGTTACACCTCTCTTTATCTCCTTGCACTGGCTACCAGTTGCAGCTCGCATGCTAGATCCTTGTCAATCTTCAAGCAACAACTGAAAACTCATCTCTTTCGACACTACTTGACTTCATCCTAAAATAAAAAAATAAAAAAACCTTCATCTTTCCCTTTATCTTTCTCTCCTTCCCTTGCTAGCTTGTACTTATTTGAACAATGCCTGAGACTTGGTGTTACGAGCACTTCCTCTGTCTGATTGCCTCTTCAAGATGAATCGCTTTATGTATTCCCCAATTGTAAGTCGCTTTGGATAAAAGAATCTGCCAAATGACTAAATGTAAATGTAAATATATATTGTGACGAGTCGGCTGCCTCCCCCTAATTATCAGCATCTCCCCATCCCTTAATCGCCGCCCTTCACCGGGCTCCCGACGGGAGTGGGTGTGTGAGAGAGGAGGGGCGCTGAAAACGTCCAGGTCTGGCGGCGTGTGATGAGGCACACCTGAAGTGAATGGAGCCTCATCACCGCCGCTGTTATATGCCGAGTGCGCCTCTCCTCGGGAGACCGGTCTCTTCCCCGTGCATGCACGTTGGTGTCCTCGTGGGTCCAGGAAGGGAGCGTTGAGGGAGCAAGTGCCGCACCCGTGACACGGCTGACGGGCCAGGATGCCGGGCCGTATAATCCCCGGAGGTGCCGTGGGCCGAAGGAGGATGAAGCCGCTACAAGAAGCCGCCGCCCCTCGCGCTCTTGACCCGAGAGGGGAGCGCGTGCGGCCGCCGGACTCCGCCCCTTACCTGGACTCTTCCTTCCGGAACACTGCCCCTCCTTCACAACCCTCGCAGCACGACGAGGACACCAGATCCCCTGTTTGTTTTGGACACTTCATCCCCTTTGGACACTATTTTATTATTTCTGTTGAATAAAAGCCTCTCCAAGGCCTGACGCCACGCCCACTGTGTCTGTCGTTTGCTCCTCCCGCCACAGTGGTGGAGAATGCGGGCAAGGCGGAGCTTAGACAGCGCAGTTGGGCAACACTCGATGACGTCATCCCCTCTCGCTCGCAAAAGTTCATGGAAATCTGCACTGGGACGGAGGAACGATGGAGACTGCCTCCCAGCCACCAAATGGGTAAGTGACGTTCCTTTTATTGTCATTTACCCTGTGGTTGGTTGAGGCTGTCGACTAAAACCCGGTTTCTCTGTCCCGGTTCCGGCGCGGTGCGAGAGGGAGAGTTGCCCGGAGAGGAATCCCTGCCCCGCCCACTCCGACCGCTGGAGCCTGGTTGAGGAAGGTAGCACTCCTGTGTGGGTGGCGGCCAGATGACGGGGATGTTGCTTGGGGGGGGGGAATGTGACGAGTCGGCTGCCTCCCCCTAATTATCAGCATCTCCCCGTCCCTTAATCGCCGCCCTTCACCAGGCTCCCGACGGGAGTGGGTGTGTGAGAGAGGAGGGGCGCTGAAAACGTCCAGGTCTGGCGGCGTGTGATGAGGCACACCTGAAGTGAATGGAGCCTCATCACCGCCGCTGTTATATGCCGAGTGCGCCTCTCCTCGGGAGACCAGTCTCTTCCCCGTGCATGCACGCTGGTGTCCTCGTGGGTCCAGGAAGGGAGCGTTGAGGGAGCAAGTGCCGCACCCGTGACATGGCTGACGGGCCAGGATGCCGGGCCGTATAATCCCCGGAGGTGCCGTGGGCTGAAGGAGGATGAAGCCGCTACAAGAAGCCGCCGCCCCTCGCGCTCCGGACCCGAGAGGGGAGCGCGTGCGGCCGCCGGACTCCGCCCCTTACCTGGACCCTTCCTTCCAGAACACTGCCCCTCCTTCACAACCCTCGCAGTACAACGAGGACACCAGATCCCCTGTTTGTTTTGGACACTTCATCCCCTTAGGACACTATTTTATTATTTCTGTTTAATAAAAGCCTCTCCGAGGCCTGACGCCACGCCCACTGTGTCTGTCGTTTGCTCCTCCGCCACAATATATATATATATATATATTTATATATATATATATACAGTGCCCTCCATAAGTATTGGAACAGTAAAGACAAAAGTGCTCTGTTGGCTGTGGAGTCATTTGCATTTGCAAAGACATTTGCAAATATGATTGAAAGATGAATATGAGACAAATCTACAGAATGCCACATTTTATTATTAGCCGTTTCAACACATAAATGTATTACCAAATAAAAATAACAGCACTTTTAGAGAGCAATCTAAGACTTTCCATTTATTTGCCCTTATAAGTTCCTTGACTGAACTGGCAGGGTGTTTTGGGTCATTGTCCTGATGCAATATGAAGCACTTCCCAATGAATCTGGTGGCTTTTTCTTGAATATTGGTAGGCAAGATTGTTTTGTACCCTTCCAAATTCATTCTGCTACTGTCATCATACATTAAGTCATCAGTAAAGTTGAGAGGGCCTGTTCCAGAGGCAGCCATGCATGGACATGCCATGACACCACCTCCACCATGTTTTACAGATGAGGCTGTATGCTTGGGATCATTTGCAGTTCCCTTTTCTTTCTCCACATTTTTTGCTTTCCCATCACTTAGATAAAGGTTCATCTTTGTCTCATCGGTCCATAAACACAGTTCCAAAACTCTTCTGGCTCACCTTTGTGCTTTTTTGCAAAGACTAATCTTGCCTTTCTATTTTTGATGCTGGTCCGAGGTTTGGATCTCGTTGTGTAGCATCTGTAATTCTGTGTCAAAGTCTCGTGAGGACAGTAGATTGTCAGAGCATCACCCCAGCTTTCTGGAAGTTGTTGGTGATTTTACAGACACGTCTTTTAGGGTTCATTTTCACAGCTTTTTTGATTTGTCTGTCATCAACTACTGTTGTTTTCTCAGCCGATCAGGTCGTTGTTGGTTGCTGGTGTCGCTGGTGGTTTCCAAACTCTTGATTTCTCCATGCCTTTTGTTTTTGCAATAGCTCTAATTGACTTCCTCTTTCTTTTTCACATCCAAATTGCTTGCTTTTCTCTCAAAGTCAGCTCCCTCATCTTCATCCTGGTTTGTGTGTGTCATCATCGAATGCAAGATTCAGAATACAGAAGTGAAGTTATTAACGTAATTTCGGGAGGAGTACGCCCATCTAATCTTCCAATTAACATCCAAGTATAAAGACAGCCTCTTACCACTTCCGTTGTTAGTTCTTTCGGCATTTGTCCCCGCCCTGTCCCTGTCCCTGTCCCTGTCCCTGTCCCTGTCCCAACCCGACGAACTCCAGCACTTAACATCCAACGAACTATGCTCCGCAAAGACGCTCTTAATCCGGTTCCTCTTTCAGTTATAACAAGGGTAATCCAGCCCGTCAACGACCTCCTGCAGATCTGCCCAGCTATCTCCATCGAACACGCTTCTCCCGCCCGGGTAGGCACCCGTGCACCTAGCAGTTTCAGTTCCTAACATTACTCATGCCAGGTAAACCACCTTCATCCGGAATCTAACGTTACCATTCTTTAAATAGGAACGCAGACAGTCAGTTGTTTGAGGCATGCTCGCCGCCCAAAATCATTTTCCCAAGAACACAAACAGAATTGCTCACCAGATGTTTATCTGTCGCCGCTCTGAGCGATTCCCCTTCGTTGCCCAAAAGCATTTTAATGATCTGTTGCCTAAGCGCTATTCCTATGTGTAATCTTATTGAATATGTATCATCGTGTACTTGCATGCCTCGGCGTCCTTGCGCTACTACTCTACAGCGTACGGTAATATCATCAATCTGGGCGAACAATCCAATCCAAATGCGTTCTAAATGTTAAACAGTTGCTGATTGGTCCCTACATATCATTCCCTCTCACTCTATCCTAGATCAAGTTCTTTTCAAATTTTGTTTTCAACCATCATTGCGATGCGAACGGATCGCAGAAGTCTCAGCTCTAGACACTAGCATGTTTTAGCACTCCGTTAACTTTTAAGAACTATAAATCGATTTATATTGTGTATAGGCTCGTTTGAATTGAGATTATCTGCTTTAAATATCGTCATGCGATTTACTATGCCCTCCTAATGTTTCACAAGTTATAATCTAAAACATTGCAAAAAGCATACTGTTTACATCTTCGTAAGTGGCTCTGCAGTGCCCTGTTTACTCGAAACAGCCGCTGCAATGCCCTGCTCAACTAGATGTTGCCGCCGCAGCTCCGTGCTCAATCTGATACTGCCGCTACAGTGCCCTGCTTAACTAGATGCTGCCGCCGCAGCTCTGGGCTCAATCTGAGACTGCCGCTGCAGTGCCCCGCTCATTTGACACCACGGTTGCAATACCCTGCTCATTTGATACCGCCGCTGCGGTGCCCTGCTCATTTGATACTGCCGCTGCAGTACCGCTCCTTTTGATACCACCGCTGCGGTGCCCTGCTCATTTGATACCGCCACTGCGGTGCCCTGTTCATTTGATACTGCCTCTGCAGTGCCGCTCCTTTTGATACCACCGCTGCGGTGCCCTGCTCATTTGATACTGCCGCTGCAGTGCTGCTCCATTTGGTACCGCCGCTGCGGTGCCCTGCTCATTTGATACTGCCTCTGCAGTGCCTGCTCATTTAATACTACCGCCGCAGTGCCTTTTTTGGGGGGCTTCCGAATGTTTGAATAATTGTTGATTCGCTAAGAGGACATCACCCTTTTAAATCAAATAAGAGTAGTTAACTTTGAGTACATAACTAGTTTACATCAATGTTTTTAGCTTGTACTGCAACTATACTAAAAGTGAACTTAAAGGTGTACTGATAGTTTAGTAATTAAATACTTGTAGTAGCATTTTTAGTACACTTTGAAGTACAGTTTCAGTAAACTACTAGTTATATACTGAAAGTATACTCATAAGTTTTTTTGTTTTTTTATGTGAACTTTACATCATAGTTTAAGTGTACTACTATGTCCCAATTTAGATATTAATTTGTATATATGAATATCTGAACATACAAAACATCAAAAGAAAGAAAAGATTATCTGCTTGTAATCAAAATAAAAATATTCTAGCTTTTTGCATTCTTTTTTTAAACACTTGAATGTGGGTAAGTTTCATGAATAAAAAATAAAGAATTAAACAACATTTTGAACAAAAAGCTGAAAAAAAGAATATGAATTGGATTCAGAATGATAATCAAAATGTAGACGGAGTCAATCAACACCCCAAAGCTTGACAGTCATTATTACCCCTTCATTGGTGACATATTATTCCATACAGTTTTGATGCTGTTTTATGTCAGATGTTAGATTACACTTGGAAACCTCTGTTGTTTCAGATTCTTCTTCACTTGTGTTTCTTTGGAAATTCTGTAAAGAATATGTGTACTAACGCCCCCTACCATAGAACAATGAAAACACGGATTCTAGGAGCACAGTATAGCTCAAATATATTTAGACTTTTTCTAAGTATAAGTCAAGTATACTTAAATGTCATTGTAAATATTTTTCTGAGAAGTAAATAAAGCCGATTTCTGAGAAGTATATAAAAAGTACATTTTTAGTTTAAAATAAGTATAATAATAGCACACTTGAATACATTTATTTTTCGTAAGGAATCTTTTGCAATGACTTCAGAAAGTCAATGATCCTCCCTCATGCGTGTTCCAGTTAGTCTGGATCTTCTGTATTGACTTCAGAACCTTCACCTTCAAGGCTGCGGTTTGCGTGTTCCAGACCAAAGAACATTCTTGGTGCTCAGGAGTTCATCCTCTCCATCGTCTTCATGTTCAAGACTGTGAAACGGATCCAACTCCTTTCCTTCCACTGCAATAACAAGTGGAAGATGTTGCCGCTCAGACTCACCACATGACCAGGCGGAATTTAGATATATCACTCTTTCCAAACTCCCTCCCAGAGACCGCTGGCATTAGTGTATTGTCATTATATGATTATCTAATTTGAATTGGATTCTATAAAACTGATGCAAGTTAATAAATAATATTTAGATTTATTTGTTGAAACTAGAACTAGTGCAATTCCTTGCCTGATGTCCCATAAAATAGTATGACCAAAATTAAATATACATTTTAATATTAATATAATATTTAAGCCCAAAGCCATTATACTTGTGGTGCTACTTAAATCTAAAATCACAACATTTAGTGGTGCCCCATGTGAGGCTGTATAACATCTGATATCACTACATTTTTGGTGACCCGTGTGAGGCTACTTAAATCTGATATCACTACAAGAGCATTGTCTTAATCGTGTTAAAATCACAATATTGTTGTGTAAACGTACTCACCGAGTCATCAAGCTGTCTTTGTTATTGTTTTGAATAAAAGACCTCTAGCGGTGAAACTGGCATATTGGCCCTTTAGATCTTCAAAACATAGTATGTGATGTCAACTTTCTGATATTTAATGAAATCTGTTTTCTCTTTTAGATGCACCAAAGAACATCTCAGTGTCCATCAGTCCATCTGGTGAAATAAAGGAGGGAGATTCGGTGACTCTGATCTGCAGCAGTGATTCAAACCCACCTGCTCTGAACTTCACCTGGTTTAAAGGAGAAACATTTGTAGGATCTGGAAGAATCTACAGCATCTCAAACATCAGCTCTGATCACAGTGGAAAATACAAGTGCAAGTCCATCAATAAACATGGAGATAAACACTCTGATGTTCTGACTTTAAACGTCATGTGTGAGTAAATGGTAGTTAATTGGTTGCATCAATACATCTT
Organism: Schizothorax lantsangensis; assembly: GCA_027422415.1. Taxonomy (NCBI): domain Eukaryota; kingdom Metazoa; phylum Chordata; class Actinopteri; order Cypriniformes; family Cyprinidae; genus Schizothorax; species Schizothorax lantsangensis. The sequence goes on from JAPDDO010000205.1 coordinate 20,995, forward strand.
CCAACTATATTTGATTTCAAATTATTTTTGATTGTTAATGACATGCATGTTTTCCATTTTAGACCCACCCAGGAGCGTCTCAGTGTCCATCAGTCCATGCTGTGAAATAGTGGAGGGAGATTCAGTGACTCTGAGCTGCAGCAGTGATTCAAACCCACCTGCAGAAATCAGATGGATTAAAGGAGGAACGTTTGTAGGATCTGGAAGAATCTACAGCATCTCAAAGATCAGCTCTGATCACAGTGGAGAATACAAGTGCAAGTCCATCAATGAACATGGAGAGAAATACTCTGATGCTGTGACTTTACACGTCATGTGTGAGTTAATGATGGTTCAGTAAATTTGACTTTGAAGGTAAAATATGTGACCTGTGCTGGCAAAATGAGTCAGAATGCGCACTGGCTAATGTTGAGCTACAGGCAAATAAATAAATAAATAAATAAGTGAACATTTTCGATTTTGGTTGAATTCGAGGATTTCACAAAAAAAAACAAGAAAAAGAAAAGTTCATTAAGCCCTCATCTAGCAATCCCAGTGCTCTAAATAGTAATTAAATATTATAAATAGTATATAGTATAGTATATAGTATATAAATAATATATGTAGTTTTCTGAGATGAGTAACTTTTTACAGTTTGCTTTTTGTGCTGAACGACTGACAGCTGTATGAAGCACCCGCATAAAGACGACACCCACAGTGCTCTATCCCAATACACATATACACAAATTTACAGTAGCCTAAATAAATTTAAGTATTCACACAAACATAATCTGTTATGTCTTAAGTAGGGGTGTCAACTTTAACGCGTTAACGCATGTGATTAATCCCCAAAAAATTAACGCGTTAATATTTTTTTACGCAAATGAATCGTTTGATAAGGTTTGACCCCAACTTCTTCCCGTCATCGCAGCGCGGAAGGTTATCTATCAGTGTGTGATGAGGGTACAGCGAACAGTGTTGCCAGGGTAGCGGCTGTGGCACAAGTGTTCGTGGGCTATTTTGAAAATACAGTCGTGGGAAAAATTACAGAGCCGAGGGTTGCGGTTTTTTGGGCTAACGTACTTTTATAATCTACCGCGGGCGCCCAAAGTGTATATAGACAAATAAAAACTAAAATAGATCCTTTTACTAATGTGTATCATACTTGGAATTTATAACTGGCAACTTCAGAACGGAGAGACGGTTGTAACAACACAAACAACGTGAGTTTCAGCCAGAACATACAACACAGCAGAAATAAACATGACAACAGACACTATACAATATATAAAATAATAAACACACGATTACGATAGGATATGGTTTTTATGTGATTTTCTTGAGATGAATATGTAACTTACATCTGAAATGCTCATTTTTGCAGCGATATAAAAGGCTATAAAAGCATATTTTAACAACAGTAAACGACCAAATTCCACATGTGATCACAAAAAGGAAGTTATTACAAACACTCGATAGTGGTTTGAAGTGAGTTCTGAGTAAAAGTGTACTATTAATCTCATAAATTGTCTTATGGAGCGTGATGCTAATGCAAGCTTTTATGCACCTGCAGAGCAGGTCCAATTCTTCTTCATAATGCATTTTGTCATAATACTTCAAGTAAGGTCGCAAGAAAATGTTTTGTTGTATTTATTTAGAAATACTTTTGATAATAGTTGGGTAAATGTATCCTGGGATTGAAGCGATGTGGCTTGGTAAACATTTTATTGCCAGTATAAAGACTGATAATGGCTGAATAAAAACAAAAGAATAATAAGGATTATGTCTCATACCTGGCGGAGGTGTGAAAGGTTATGTTTCCTTAAACTAGTTTGTCATGCATTTCTTTATTTCAACACATTTACAGGTAAATCCTAGTATTTTAAATTAGTGATTAATCATGATTAATCACAGTCCATGACTGTGATTAACGCGATTACATTTTGTAATCGATTGACAGCACTAGTCTTAAGTGAATATTTGGGGAACTGCTGGAGAAAAACGATGCATTATCCTACACTATGTCTTAATATAGGCTGTCTGTCAAATGAATGTTAATCAAACAATAAAAGAAAAGAGGGAATCACTCGCTGCTCTTCATAGAATTACTTTTGTAGTAATTATTAATTACTATTGTAGTAATTACTTCTGTCCGATGACAGTACAAAATACAAGTGTAAGTCCATCAGTGAACATGGAGAGAAATACCCTGATGCTGTAATCAGAGTATTTCTCTCCATGTTCACTGATGGACATGGACACTGATGGATGAACACAACAGAAAGTGGAGTAATTAACTTGTACTGATTTATTACAGCAAGCAAGTGCATATAACCATCATTGGGGAAAGCCAACCATTAACATGCCGCTAATCAACAGATGCTCCAATGCCCAGCAATTTTCAAGTATAGTGACCTTCAGGGACTGTTATAAGTGACAGAGAATCAGTTGGGCCTCCTGAGACAGAATCAAGGAGGGTTTTATGGGTTCTGTGAGAACAGTCGACGGTCTGACCCCTTAAGATGGCTGTACTCAAGCAATCAACAACTTATGTGCTTTGATGATATGGACCACAACTATTCATAAACATTTGCTGTGTATTCTGTTGCCAAAAAATAGCACTATAAAGCAAAAATGACTGCAGAGGTGAAGACGACAGCTCCCATGATTCCACGCTCAGTCACTGTGTCATCAAGCTACGACTTTGTTATGATTTTGAATAGGAGACCTCTAGCATTGAAACGGACATATTGGCTCTTTAGATCTTCAAAACATAGTATGTGATGTCAACTTTCTGATATTTAATGAAATCTGTTTTCTCTTTTAGATGCACCAAAGAACATCTCAGTGTCCATCAGTCCATCTGGTGAAATAAAGGAGGGAGATTCGGTGACTCTGATCTGCAGCAGTGATTCAAACCCACCTGCTCTGAACTTCACCTGGTTTAAAGGAGAAACATTTGTAGGATCTGGAAGAATCTACAGCATCTCAAACATCAGCTCTGATCACAGTGGAGAATACAAGTGCAAGTCCAGAAATGAACATGGAGAGAAATACTCTGATGCTGTGACTTTAAACATCATGTGTGAGTTAATGATGGTTCAGTAAATTTGACTTTGAAGGTACAATATGTGAACTGTGCTGGCAAATTGAGTCAGAATGCGCACTGGCTATTTTTGAGTTACAGGCAAATAAATAAATAAATAAATAAGTGAAAAATGTCGATTTTGGTCGAATTCGAGGATTTCACAACAAAAAAGTTAATTAAGCCCTTGTCTAGCAATCCCAATGATCTAAATAGTAAGTAAATATCTAAAAAATATCTTTATTTGTACGTTTTCTGAGATGAGTACTTTTTTACCGTTTGCTTCTTGTGCTGAACGACTCACTGCCGTCCGAAGAGCCCGCATAAAGACGATATCCACAGTGCTCTATCCCAATACACATATACACAGATTTACAGTAGGCTAAATATATTTAAGTATTCATACAAACATAATCTGTTATGTCTTAAGTGAACGTTTGGGGAACTGTTGGAGAAAAACGATGCATTAGCCTACACTATGTCTTAATATACAGTAGGCTGTCTGTCACATTAATGTTAATCAAACGATAAAAGAAAAGAGGGAATCACTCGCTGCTCTTCATAGAATTACTTTTGTAGTTTTAATTAAGTATTAGTATTATTAGTATTAATTTAATTAAGTTTTAAAATCCGATGACAGAGCAAAATACAAGTGCAAGTCCATCAGTGAACATGGAGATAAATACTCTGATGCTGCAATGTTGAATGTGATGTGTAAGTGAACACAGGTGCAAGAACTGACAATAGATCCACTATTTCCAGTGTGTTTTATTACCATAGTGCAGGGCTACATTGAAAGACAGAAAGGGCTAGTTCAGATGGAGACAGAAGTGAACCATGTTTGTTGGAACACAACAGAAAGTGAAGTAAGTAACTTGTACTGATTTATTACAGCAAGCAAGTGCATATAACCATCATTGGGGAAAGCCAACCATTAACATGCCCTTAATCAACAGATGCTCCAATGCCCAGCAATTTTCAAGTATAGTGACCTTCAGGGACTGTTATAAGTGACAGAGAATCAGTTGGGCCTCTTGAGACAGATTCAAGGAGGGTTTTATGGGTTCTGTGAGAACAGTCGACGGTCTGACCCCTTAAGATGGCTGTACTCAAGCAATCAACAACTGATGTGCTTTGATGATATGGACCACAACTATTCATAAATATTTGCTGTGTATTCTGTCGCCAAAAATAACCTTATGAAGCAAAAATGACTACAGAGGTGAAGACGACAGCTCCCATGTTTCCACGCTCAGTCACTGAGTCATCAAACTACGTCTTTGTTATGGTTTTGAATAAGAGACCTCTAGCGGTGAAACTGACATATTGGCTCTTTAGATCTTCAAAACAAAGTATGTAATGTCAGCTTTCTGATATTTAATGAAATCTGTTTTCTCTTTTAGATGCACCAAAGAACATCTCAGTGTCCATCAGTCCATCTGGTGAAATAAAGGAGGGAGATTCAGTGACTCTGATCTGCAGCAGTGATTCAAACCCACCTGCTCTGAACTTCACCTGGTTTAAAGGAGAAACATTTGTAGGATCTGGAAGAATCTACAGCATCTCAAACATCAGCTCTGATCACAGTGGAAAATTCAAGTGCACGTCCATCAATAAACATGGAGATAAACACTCTGATGTTCTGACTTTAAACGTCACGTGTGAGTAAATGGTAGTTAATTGGTTGTATCAATACATCTTCCAACTATTGATTGTTAATGATATGCATGTTTTCCATTTTAGACCCACCCAGGAGCGTCTCAGTGTCCATTAGTCCATCTGGTGAAATAAAGGAGGGAGATTCAGTGACTCTGAGCTGCAGCAGTGATTCAAACCCACCTGCAGAAATCTGCTGGTTTAAAGGAGGAACGTTTGTAGGATCTGGAAGAATCTACAGCATCTCAAACATCAGCTCTAATCACAGTGGAGAATACAAGTGCAAGTCCAGAAATGAACATGGAGAGAAATACTCTGATGCTGTGACTTTAAACATCATGTGTAAGTTAATGATGGTTCAGTAAATTTGACTTTGAAGGTACAATATGTGAACTGTGCTGGCAAAATGAGTCAGAATGCGCACTGGCTAATTTTGAGTTACAGGCAAATAAATAAATAAAAAGTGAAAAATGTCTATTTTGGTAGAATTCGAGGTTTTCATAAAAAAAAAGTTAATTAAGCCCTCGTCTAGCAATCCCAATGCTCTAAATAGTAAGTAAATATCTAAAAAATATCTTTATTTGTACGTTTTCTGAGATGAGTACCTTTTTACCGTTTGCTTCTTGTGCTGAACGACTGACTGCCGTCCGAAGAGCCCGCATAAAGACGATATCCACAGTGCTCTATCCCAATACACATATACACAGATTTACAGTAGGCTAAATATATTTAAGTATTCATACAAACATAATCTGTTATGTCTTAAGTGAACGTTTGGGGAACTGTTGGAGAAAAACGATGCATTAGCCTACACTATGTCTTAATATAGGCTGTCTGTCACATTAATGTTAATCAAACGATAAAAGAAAAGAGGGAATCACTCGCTGCTCTTCATAGAATTACTTTTGTAGTTTTAATTAAGTATTAGTATTATTAGTATTAACTTAACTAAGTTTTAAAATCCGATGACAGAGCAAAATACAAGTACAAGTCCATCAGTGAACATGGAGAGAAATACTCTGATGCTGTAATTTTGAATGTGATGTGTAAGTGAACACAGGTGCAAGAACTGACAATAGATCAACTAGTTCCAGTGTGTTTTATTACCATAGTGCAGGGCTGCCTTGTAAGACAGAAAGGGCTAGTTCAGATGGAGACAGAAGTGAACCATGTTTGTTGGAACACAACAGAAAGTGAAGTAATTAACTTGTACTGATTTCTTACAGCAAGCAAGTACATATAACCATCATTGGGGAAAGCCAACCATTAACATGCCCTTAATCAACAGATGCTCCAATGCCCAGCAATTTTCAAGTATAGTGACCTTCAGGGACCGTTATAAGTGACAGAGAATCAGTTGGGCCTCTTGAGACAGAATCAAGGAGGGTTTTATGGGTTCTGTGAGAACAGTCGACGGTCTGACCCCTTAAGATGGCTGTACTCAAGGAATCAACAACTGATGTGCTTTGATGATATGGACCACAACTATTGATAAACATTTGCTGTGTATTCTGTTGCCAAAAATAACCTTATAAAGCAAAAATGACTACAGAGGTGAAGACGACAGCTCCCATGTTTCCACGCTCAGTCACTGTGTCATCAAGCTACGTCTTTGTTATGGTTTTGAATAAGAGATCTCTAGCGGTGAAACTGACATATTGGCTCTTTAGATCTTCAAAACAAAGTATGTGATGTCAGCTTTCTGATATTTAATGAAATCTGTTTTCTCTTTTAGATGCACCAAAGAACATCTCAGTGTCCATCAGTCCATCTGGTGAAATAAAGGAGGGAGATTCAGTGACTCTGAGCTGCAGCAGTGATTCAAACCCACCTGCAGAAATCAGCTGGTTTAAAGGAGAAACATTTGTAGGATCTGGAAGAATCTACAGCATCTCAAACATCAGCTCTGATCACAGTGGAGAATACAAGTGCATGTCCATCAATAAACATGGAGAGAAACACTCTGATGTTCTGACTTTAAACGTCATGTGTGAGTAAATGGTAGTTAATTGGTTGTATCAATACATCTTCCAACTATTGATTGTTAATGACATCTATGTTTTCTGTTTTAGACCCACCCAGGAGCATCTCAGTGTCCATCAGTCCATGCTGTGAAATAGTGGAGGGAGATTCAGTGACTCTGAGCTGCAGCAGTGATTCAAACCCACCTGCAGAAATCAGCTGGTTTAAAGGAGGAATGATTGTAGGATCTGGAAGAATCTACAACATCTCAAACATCAGCTCTAATCACAGTGGAAAATACAAGTGCAAGTCCAGAAATCAACATGGAGATAAATACTCTGATGCTGTGACTTTAAACATCATGTGTGAGTTAATGATGGTTCAGTAACTTTGACTTTGAAGGTACAATATGTGAAGTGTGCTGGCAAAATGACTCAGAATGTGCACTGGCTAACTTTGAGCAACAGACAAAAAAATATATAATAATAATAATGTCGATTTTGTTCGAATTCGAGGATTTCACAAAAAAAGAGTTCAGTAAGCCCTTGTCTAGCGATCCCAATGCTCTAAATAGTAATTAAATATCTAAAAATATTAAATATCTTTATCTGTACGTTTTCTGAGATGAGTACCTTTTTACCGTTTGCTTTTTGTGCTGAACGACTGACTGCCGTCCGAAGAGCCCGCATAAAGACGATATCCACAGTGCTCTATCCCAATACACATATACACAGATTTACAGTAGGCTAAATATATTTAAGTATTCACACAAACATAATCTGTTATGTCTTAAGTGAACGTTTGGGGAACTGTTGGAGAAAAATGATGCATTAGCCTACACTATGTCTTAATATACAGTAGGCTGTCTGTCACATTAATGTTAATCAAACGATAAAAGAAAAGATGGAATCACTCGCTGCTCTTCATAGAATTACTTTTGTAGTTTTAATAATCAATTTATTTGTAATAAACACGCTTAAGTGATTTTTACATTTTACTTTAACTTAAATGGATAGATGTAAAATGAAAAAGTAATACCCTATACACTTGTTTTCTATATTTGTTCTTTTTTGTAGTGAATTTGCTTTCGCTAACCTAGGGAGGTGAAGTAGTTTATCGATGGGTACGCACATCACCAATGACGTTATGATTTTTGGATCACATGTCACTTAAGGTGTGGTTATGTGAGTTCATCACATAAGAAAGATTGGAGGGATTTCTAACTTGTAGAACCTTCTTCTGTATCATCAACACAACAAAGACAAGTGTAATATATATATATATATATATATATATATATATATATTTTTTTTTTTTTATTTTTTTTTTTTTTTTAACAAAGATAGACAAGACTATCTTTAAATGCAACTACTAAATTAACTACTAAATGAATACCGTGAATGAAATAGGAATAAAGTGCATAAGATGCATTAGATGTAAGTGATTATGTTGGGTGTTGCTATGTCAGAGATACATTATCTGGAAAGATTAACTGTTGCTACTCTGAAACAAATGAGGTGAATAACCTTATTATATATCAAACAAATACATTAAAGATTATTTGTTATCAACTGCAATCAGCTATATAATATCTAATGTAAATTAGAAAAATCATATACTGATAATACACAACAATGCCAAGGTCTCTGGAAGAGGTTTGGATAGGTGATAGTTAGGTTCTCTGTGGTTGAGTGAGCAGTCCGGTGGCGGTGACTTAATCCACTGGTTGTGCTGGCGACAATGCAGTGGGGAAAGTAGCAGAAATTCGTTTCGACAGTCTTGAACATGAAACATTGTAGGATGCTGATCTCCTGGAGCACCAAAGGGTCCTAAAATCTGGAACACGCAGATTATGGCCCTGGAGTAGGTGCAGAAGGTCCTTGCCTGGAATACGCAAGCAAAGGAACCTTGGAGTGAAGGTTTGCTTGCCGGAGCTTAAGCTTGTTGCAAAAGTCTGTGTGTCTTCTGCCTCTCTGGGCTGAAGACTCAGAACTTGGTCAATCCACTTTGTCTCTCTTGGATGGAGACTCAGGATGTGCTGCATCTGTTGTTGTCTCGCTGGACGAAGACTCTAAACGTAGAATATATCTCTCCTCACAGGCTGGAGGCTCAGAATGTGTTTGTATCTGTTGCTGCCTCACAAGCTGGAGACTCAGGCTCAGAACATCGATGTTTCTGTCTCTCGGGATGGGGGACTCAGAATGAGTGTATATGCTAGTGTCTCACCCTTGCAGGACGGAGACTCAGAACAGTTGTGTCTGTTGCTGTCTCTTCCCTTACGGGACTCAGACTCAGAACGGATGTTGATCTGCTATTGTCTCACCCTTGCAGGCCAGAGACTCAGAACTTGTTGATCTGTTAGTGTCCCTTCCCTTTCGGGATTCAGACTCAGAACATGGGGTCATGCTACAGAAATGTCCACTTTTGGTATGGCAATATGTTTTAACCTGTTAACCCGCACCAGGACGCGGGCGCACTGAAAGCCCTTTGTTTGCACACGTCATTGTTTTCAAACAGATAAAGTAAAACAGGACAAAATGAATCTTGACAAACTATATATCATTTTGAAGGTCTAAGCCTCTAGCATCGACGACAGATCGCTGTTTTTCGATAGAAAGCTTATACGGAATGTATTTGCTAAATTTGTGTAAGCAGTACACCAAAACATGTATAAAAAAAACCCGCAGTACATACCATATTCATCCTGATAACGACTCTCAAACGTATCCACTGCTGTAAATCCTGGTTTAGTTTGAAAGATAAGGGTCCACTGAACAACATTCCATCGAGCACTTTTAGTCCAAAGAAACAACAACGCTGTAATTTAGATCGTTAATCCTTTGTTTACGTCTCATCTCTTGAGGGAGAGTTATTGTTTGTGTCCGTTATGGAACAAATTACGCTCAAAAACAGCGTCTTGGTGGTAAAAAAACAGCACGATTTTGTAGCAGACAATGTCCCAAACAGAATGAAATCATCCAAAAAAAAAAAAGTCAAAGATACACGGAAGATTGTTTATTTGAATTCTGGCGCTCCCTCGCGACGGCGCATGACGCACGCTGTGACGCACCTGTCGTCTGATGGGGCGTAACTTAGCGATCTTTTTAGCACAAATAAACATTTCTTTTTTTTCTTCTTCAACAGTTTTCATATATGTTTGCGTGTTTTGTGGAGAATGTGCCTGTATCTGTGTGATTAACATCTCTATGGCTGATAATCAGCATGTAATTACTGACTGTTCACAGATATCAGTGTGAATGAAGTCTATATAAAAGGCCATTATAATGTGAATATTGACTATATTGGGCAGCCATCAGTATGATTAGCATCTGTATGAATGATCGTCAGCATGTGATTACTAATGTATGAGCAGGAGAGCATCTGTTTGTCAGGAAATCAGTATGTAATTAAGTTATTTTTTTTTATTATTATTGTTTTTTTTTTCATCACTCAAAAATTATTATTATTGTATTTTTCTAGTGCTCAAATAAATCACTTATACGATGTCTAAGATTCTGTCTACTGTTTTATAATTGAAAAACTGCAGTGGCATGTATAATGACTAAATAGTTTGTAGTAGAACTCTTCAATAATTTGGTAAATATTTTTCCTCAAACGGGGGGGGGGTGGGGGGGGTGGGGGGGGGGGGGGGGGGGTAGAAAAATGTCTGCAGGAATCTCATTTTTCATGGTATCTTCTTCAGATTTGAAATATAAACTCATGAGACATGTGACTTTCAACCCATTACTTTTCTGGATTGCTCCAGGGCTGATTTCATGTATTTTTATATGAAATAAAAAAAAACTTCAGTGTGGTACAATTTTTATCAAGGCACTTCAGTGTCTATAACTTTTTATATTTTTGAGCATCATCAACTCTGGATGATGGATAGTAAAGGCCAAAGGGTCTTCTTTCCAAAGACTAATGATTCTTTATATTTTTTTGTGCATTTATTTAAAGACCACATGTACCATTTCTTGTCACTGGTGTTATCTTACTTCTATGGAAATATTAAGGTTTTTATGAAATATTATTTCTCGATTTTTTTTTCACCACATGTATTCAGAGTTACAGAAAATGATAATGCAACAAATAAGGAGATTATGTTTTATTTATTGTACATTTACATTTAGTCATTTAGTCATTTGGCAGACGCTTTTATCCAAAGCGACTTACAATTGGGGAATACATAAAGCGGTTCATCTTGAAGAAGCAATCAGACAGAGGAAGTGCTCGTAACACCAAGTTTCAGTCATTGTTCAAATAAGTACAAGCTAGCAAGGGAAGGAGAGAAAGATAAAGGGAAAGATTCCGATTTTTTTTTTTTTTTTTTAAGATTAAGTCAAGTAGTGCCGAAAGAGATGAGTTTTCAGTTGTTGCTTGAAGATTGACAGGGATCCAGCATTTCGGATAGGGGTGGGAAGATTATTCCACCAGCCAGGAATGGTGAACGAGAATGTTCTGGAGAGTGATTTTGAGCCTCTCTGTGATGGTACCACAAGGCGTCGCTCACTAGCAGATCTCAGACTTCTGGAGGGGATGTAGATTCGTAATAGTGAGTGGAAGTAGGAGGGTGCTGAGCCTGTGGTCGTTCTGTATGCAAGCATCAGTGTCTTGAACTTGATGCGAGCTGCAACTGGTAGCCAGTGCAAGGAGATGAAGAGAGGTGTAACATGGGCTCTTTTTGGCTCGTTGAAGACCAGTCGTGCCGCTGCATTCTGAATCATTTGTAGAGGTTTGATTGTGTTTGATGGAAGTCCAGCCAGAAGAGCATTGCAGTAGTCCAGCCTAGAAACGACAAGGGCCTGGACAAGAAGTTGTGCAGCATGCTCTGTCAGAAAGGGCCTGATTTTTCTGATGTTGTGTAGCGCAAACCTGCAAGATTGAGCAGTCTTTGCAATGTGCTCTTTGAAGGTCAGCTGGTCATCAAAGATTACACCAAGACTTCTGACCGAAGTTGATGGGGTAATTATTGATGTGCCTAACTGAATCGAGAAGTCATGCTGTAGAGTCGGAGTGGCAGGGAAGACAAGAAGCTCAGTGTTTGCCATGTTGAGCTGTAGGTGATGTTCTTTCATCCATGCCGAGATGTCCGCCAGGCAGCCTGAGATCCGTGCAGCTACCGTTGGATCATCAGGTTGAAAAGAGAGATAGAGCTGCGTGTCATCGGCGTAGCAATGATAGGTGCATGTGCCTGTATTGTAATCAGGTTTGTTAAAAGTGTGATTGAATGATGATAGTTCATTTGCGCAACCATGCATTTGCTATAACAAAACAGTTATAAATAAGTAATGATGCAATCCTTTAAATCTTAACTCTTGAGTGTAGCATAATTCAATGGATGTAAAATTAATATCATGCTACATGTGACACATTTTATTTAATGTAAGAGAAAAAACATGGTAACACCAGTGACACAATGAAACACCAGTGACATACATCAGACCAAATATCCTTATTGTTCAACTATAATTAAATAGATGAGACTAAATTGTTACATTTGGCAATTAGTGAAAGCATTTAGTAAAATAACATAAACAACATTTTAAAAACATTTGAAATGAAACAACTAAAATGTACAACAAAGACACTGTCTGTAAGGGTCTCAGCTGCACAATTTAGCCATACCTGACCAAAGGAGCATTAACAATGATAAAGACAATTTAGAATCACGAAATTGTAGTGCTATTTTATGCAAAATAACTAAATGAATATAGCTTTTACTTAAGTTTATCTATAAATGGGTGTCACTGGTGTTACCCTTAAAAGGTGACACAGTGACAGTAACACCAGTGACAATTTTCATGAAAAATGAATTTTACAAAATGGCTGCTCCAAATTATCAAACCACATGTTGTCAACCATTGTATACTCACTAAATTAAGTAGTTTAATCCATTTGTTTTCTAGTTTTTTTTACAATTCCCTAACAATAAAGTAGGTCATACCAGTGACTTCGACTAAAAGCTTCATATGAAATCATGAGGTAAATGAGAAAATTGCTGATAACTGAAAAGAGACAGTGGACTTATCATGGGCCTTTCTTCATAGATCTTCAGGAAATAGAAATAAGGAAATCAAGTGATGTCATCAGTGTGATTTCTATTTCAAAATGAATTATTTTTGTTAAACGGTAACACCAGTGACAACTCCAGGGGACCACTACTTTCTTTGAATATTTTATAATATTTATTCAGTTTTTTTATGTAAATTACATCATATATTTGATAGTTATAAATACATTATTGTATTTTAAATGGTAGAAAAACCTGTTTTTGACGTCAAAATAAGGCACTTTCCCTCTGTACGTGGCTGTGGGGATGAGCAGGTTTGTGGTGCTTGGAATTCTTTATAATTAGTTAAAAAACAAATATTGCCACATTGATATCTTAAGAAGGTGTAGCAAATAGCAAATAGCATATTGTTTCATTTTAAAATAGAAATAAATTGTAACCCTAAAGTGTTTTTCAAGTGTAATATTTCTGTAAAGGCTAGGGACAGAAAAAAATATATGTTTCTATCGCCTACCATGCAGGCCGGAAACTCAGAGCTTAAGTGTTTCTGTAAGTGTCTCTCCTTTTTGGGACTCAGACTCGGAACATATATCTGTTACAGTCTCTCTTGACGAAATACTCAGAACAGGTTGTTTCCGTTCGGGACTCAGACTCAGAACAAGGAGTGTCTTTTGAGAAGGTACCTTTATCCCTTTCCGATGAGGAGGAGATTGCAATCTGGCGCTTCTCCATTTCCAGGCTATGATTGGCTGTTTCCATCAGCGTGGAGGACACGGTGTGGCCCACCCTTCTTTCCTCCTTTGGAACTAATTTGCATAGTCCAAACACACATTTAGAAAATTGTCACTAAAGTTTTACCAATGCATTATTCACTTACCAAACCACAACCTGTCCTGTCCTTCCCAAGCTTTGTACCAAAGGTCTTCTTCTTGCCCTCTAAGAGGTGTTTGGCTGTTGTCCTGGCATCTTTATCTGATGGTGTTGGACAGTTTGCTAATGTTAGTCCACCAAGATCCAATCAAAATGTAGCAAACCTTTGTCCACTATTGTGGTCAGAGAGGAGCCCTGCTGTAAACTGGGCCCTGGAATGTGCTGTCCACTACATTTTTGTGCATGGGTTCTTATTTATAACAACAAAGATAAAAATAGCTTTATTGTGGTTATAAATATAGTAATGATTATTAAGAAAATAAGTGTGGGGGGGGTTAATGTTGCTAGGTGATTTTGCTTTGGAACCTTCAGAAAACTTTAAATCAGTTCTTCTCTAAATTTACTTTGCTGACTCCATCAACTTCAAAAAGCTGTTGCTCAGTCATTTTTCGTCCGATTACAACAAATCATACATCATTTTTAATAAGCTCAGGTGCGTTTTTTGGAATTTTCGCCTAAATTTTCACACTCAAATTCAAATGTTTACCCTACACACATACAATGGAGGAAATAAAAAAAATGGATTCATTGTAAAGAAAACCCTTTGAACTATAGCATATGGGTGTATTTGTTTTTATAAATAACATTATATGTGTTTCAAATATTACAATAAACACTAAAAAAACAAAGCTTTTTGACTTTTTGTATTTTTTTTTTTTGAAAATCTGTAATTCAGGTTCTATTAGGGCTTGCTCTTTGCAACTTACTTAGTTTGATGCCACTAGATGCCAAAATGTACCAGAAAAAAAATAATTTTTCAAATAACAGCTTCCATACAGGAGTTACTGCATCATAAATGAAGCAAGGGATATTATCCTATTTTGCACCTAGAAGTGTCATTTTGAGTTTCCTTTGCAAAAACAGGCTATATAAAACACATTACACCCAGAATCCTATTTTACTATGTGCCATAAGCACTTTTCTTGATGATTGATTGAATTATGTGTCATTTTTATGTTTTTCTAAGTCATAAAATACACAATTTCATAAGCGGAGTGGAGCAAATTTCACATTTTGTGTTTTATATTATCAGTTTTATTCTTTCAGGATACACAAGACTGTATCAATTATAAAATATATCTAGTCTATCACAATCTTAAATTGTATCCATATCATCCAGCTTAATATCATTCCATTTATGTGCATTCGGTATTGTGTACTGTTTGGAGCATCACCATACCTGGTTTCACATGTGCCCGCATCACTTGCATCACTTGCATCCGTCCTTTGTTGCCCATAGAAACAAGCTAACAGGTGCTCCACGTGCTGCTAGGGCTGTCACAATTCTCTGGCCTTCAGACCAGCAGACAAACAAATATATCTTCATCCACACTGCACTGTAATAATCTATGAAATTTACTGTATATTCACCGAAATCCATACTGTATTCCATGTTTCTATGATAGAGTCCATTCGAGCGTTAGCTGTCCTATCGCGTATCACAACAACGATTATAAAACACGGAGCAAACACGTACAAAAACACACTCACCAGAGCGCGTCATCTCCTTTCCAAGTTGCGCCTGCTCGCTCTTCATCATCTCTAACTTGTATTTTTATGTCCAAAGATTGCTTTATCCACTACGTAGATGTGCTCGCGTTCATATCCGCCATTACTGTACTCAAAACAGCCCAATGAACTGCATTTCCCAGAATGCACGCTCACCCAGAGACGTGCTCAGAGACGCGCCCCCGCCCCTCTCCTTACGCAGAGGTGTGAAATTTCACAGCTCTGACAGGCCAGAGAATCCAGAGTGACAGTCAGGCAGACCTATAGAAGCCACAGAGAAGCTCAGAGTTATATATTATCAGAGCGGCATCAAAAGCGCGCTGATGTTTTGGAGAGCGCGTATCAGGCTAAAAGACCGTCTGGAGCGCCTCTGAAACACAAAGAAGAGATCCTAATCTAAAAGATAATATAGAGTTTGTGGCTGTTTGCGGCTGACTGAAGCAGTAGTAAGAGTAGGAAAAAACAAAACAAAACCAAAGTTTATGAAAACTGACAAATTTCTTTGTTGATTTCTATTGAAGATCATTCGATCTGTGATTGTCACACAATGAAATAATTCATAGAGTCAGATTCCCGAGAATGAGAGCTTTCTTGTGATATATGACTTGACTGTATTGTGAAAAATATTAAAAAATACACATTCTTAGGAAAAATTGTTTGCAATCGTTAGGCGAAAATTCGTGTGTTGGATGAATACATTTCTAAGCTTAATTTTACTGCTTTATTTATCATAAAACAAAAAGTTATGGTATTCTTTGTAAAGAAGAGGCTCTAAGCTTTCAAATGAGACCATTTATGGACGATTTTGGACCCGCCCGTGGGTCTTTAACGGAGAATGTAAAAATTAATTGTTTTTGAAGTTTTAGAAAATTTGCTCACTGTGACTCATTTTGCCAACAGAGGTCACATATAATATTTCCATTAAAATATCCAAAAACCTTCAGAACAATGTTATATATTATGTTGACTTATGTACTTATAGAGTGTTTTCACATCACAAAATCATTCCAGAAGTCGGCCATATTAGCAGCACTAATGTAAACAATGCCACTGAAAAGAACAGAACACGCATATTTTGCTGATTATTGCTGCTGAATATGGTCAGTAATTGTCGTGTTTGGGCTGTATTAATCGGTTGAAGCAGAAAATTATTTGGGGTACTATAGACTGCCAAAAGTTATAACAAATCAAGGAGAAGACTGCAAAAAAAAGAAAAAAAAATCAGTCTGAGGAAAGACGATGGGTGACCATACAGACCATTTTTACAGGACACATCCTTGCCAGGATTTCTATATTGCCTAAAATATCCAGGTTTGTACTGTGTAGATTGATCGTTGTATGACATTCACAAGAGCTATAGAGAGCAGAGCCGACGGCTCCTTATGCTTTCAAATCGCTCTCGCAGTACTTTGGTGTCATTCAATGATCAGTGCACAGCGACGCTTCAAGTCAAACGAACAAACAAACACGTGCAGGTATTTGCATCGCTTTCATCGTTCTCTGTAGATCTCACCTTCTCATGCACTACGATTGGTCGATTATATACAATGCCTGCATGTTACTGGTCAAACTACTTTGGATGTTTTAAGCAATATAAAAATCCTGGCCAGGACGTGTCCCGTATAAACGGCACATACGGCCACCCTAGATAGACGCGAAAGTGAAAGTCATGACATTTGCCAAGTATGGTAAACAAGTATGGTAATTTGTGCTCTGCATTTCACCCATCCAAGTGCACACATATAGCAGAGTTGTGAACACACTTACAGACATCCAGAGCAGTGGGCAGCCATTTGCCTGGAGCAAATAGAGCACTGTTCATTCATTCCACATGTTTTATTTATTTATTTATTTATTTTATTTTTTCCCCGTGGTTTAGACATCATAAATTAGCCGAAAAACATATTTAGTAACACATTAACCATGCAAACCATGCTGTTGTTTACATACAAGTATCTCCAATATGGTGCACATCCGGGTAACTGACTAAACTGTGACGTAGGTGCAAAAAATCAATATTGTGCAAACAAATAAATAAAATTAACTTCTAAAGATCTTTAGATTTTCTAAACATAGTATGTCAACTTTCTGATATTTAATGAAATCTGTTTTCTCTTTTAGATGCACCAAAGAGCGTCTCAGTGTCCATTAGTCCATCTGGTGAAATAGTGGAGGGAGATTCAGTGACTCTGAGCTGCAGCAGTGATTCAAACCCACCTGCTCTGAACTTCACCTGGTTTAAAGGAGAAACATTTGTAGGATCTGGAAGAATCTACAGCATCTCAAAGATCAGATCTGATCACAGTGGAGAATACAAGTGCAAGTCCAGAAATAAACATGGACAGACAGACTCTGATGCTGTGACTTTACATGTCATGTGTGAGTCTATTATAAAACAAAATATGCTGATTATTGGTTTTGAGTTCATACAGTTCAATTAATTTAATTTAATTTCATACAGTTCAGTTCATTCTTTTCAGTTCTAACTATTATTTTTTTTTACAAATTTTAACAGGCCTTGTCAATGAATAATTTGATTATTTTTTTAGACCCTCCAAAAAACGTACCAGTGTCCATCAGTGCATCTGGTCAAGTAGTGGAGGGAGATTCAGTGACTCTGAACTGCAGCGGTGATTCAAACCCACCTGCAGAAATCAGCTGGTTTAAAGGAGGAACAACTGTAGGATCTGGAATGAATCAAAAAGTCAAAGTCAAAGTCTGCTTTATTGTCAATTCTGCCACATGTACCGTATATACATACAGAGAATTGAAATTGCGTTACTCTCTTACTCCCTGGTGCATACAGATAACACTAAACACTATCAGTAGAACGCAAAGATACAGATAAGTACAAATCAAATATATATATTAGAGGTCGACCGATTCATCGGTTTTGCCGATTAATCGGCACCGATAGTTGATTTGCAGAACAATCGGTTATCGGCAAAAATCCATGCCGATAGTTTTCGTGTTGCTTTTTTTTTTTTTTTTTTTTTTTCTTCATGTTGCGTCTGTTGCTGGAGTGGTTGAGAATGGTCTGCTATCATTATACAGTATGAGAGCGGCCTCTAGAGGCGGAAATCACTGACAGCACGTGTTGTTTGTTTTGGCATGTGACACTGCGCGCTGCACAGAGCGGGAAACTTCAAACGCGCATTTAAATGGAGCCGACAGAAAATCCTGCCGCGGAACAGAGCGCCATTCACATAGTTTCCCATTAAATAACATTATAGCCTATTTGTCCCAAATCATTGTTAATGTACATAATGACTTCGCCCTAGGCTATAAATTATGTATTGTGCATTTTTCAGCAAAACGTTTGTCTTTCCGTGGCTCTAATACAGTCTGTATGCTTCATATAGAGAGCTGTAATACAGATTGCGCTTTCTCTTTCCGTTTGCTCTGTTATTTAAACACCGAACTTCAAACTCATTTATGACACATAATTCATTCTTGAAGCAAACTTATGCCCGTTTGGTGATTAAATAAACAGTTTTAGACCGCTGCTTAAATTGAATGTGACGCGTCTGGTGTGTGTGTGTGTGTGTGTGTGTGTGTGTGATACCCGTGACTTCTCCAAGACGCAGCGCTGTGCTTTTGCACAGTGTGTCACTCACTTGCATATTTGTTTATATTTTAATTAGATAATCATGCAGTGTTCTAAAATAGCAGCAAATAAAGAGTGCACATACAATATCAATAACCTGTGCATGTAATTTTAATATGGCCTTTTGTAGGTATTTCAAGATGGCCATCTTTAAGCATGACTGTTGAAATGAAATGGTAATACTTAATAAGAGTCCATTTGTAACATTAACGAAAGCTGTAGAAGTATTGTTCCTTGTTAGAGTGTGTTCATTTCATTTCAACATTTACTAATAGGCTTCATTTTTAAATTTTAAAGTTTCTTCTTTTAACATTTGTAACCTATGAAATACCTTTAATAATCAATATAGTAATAAATATTAATACTAAATTTTTATTCATTTATAAAGTATAGTTCAGTACTGTTACTGTTTTTTTTTAAATAGTAAAGCTCTATTTAGTTTTCATTCAGTATCTATTTTAAAAACTATCGGTTGATTAATCGGTATCGGCCAGTGTGGTCCAACCTAGCTATCGGTATCGGTAAAATCCACTATCGGTCGACCTCTAATATATATATACGTACACAAAAATGCAACTATTACAAATATACAAATAAGGACATGTAGAAAAAAATAAAAAATAAAAGTAAAAAAATAATAATATAAAAAATGGATAAAGTGGCTAAGGCACATGGTAGATAGAGTGCAAACCAGTGAGATAAACAAACAAACAAACAGTGCAGAATATAAATGGTGTAGTGCAAATATATATATATATATATATATATTAGGGGTGTAACGGTACACAAATATGATGGTTCAGTACGTACCTCGGTTTTAACATCACGGTTCGGTATGATTTCGGTACAGCAGGGGGAAAAACTAAACTTTTTTTTTAATAAACGGTGGTTTACTGAACAATTTGCTCTTTTTTAAATATATACAGTTATAGTTTACATGTTCTACATTTCTTTTACACATAGGCAGAGAGTGAACTAACTTCAGGGTAAAGGTCCTTGCACACTGAGTCAAAATGCATATCAAAATGCTTGCTACGGATGCGAAAACACAGAAAATTGTACCTTATCCGAATTTTTTTACGACAGACAAAAGTTTTGGATGCAGTGTGTAAATGTGATTGACATAGCGTGAGGTCGTATTTATTTTTTTAACATGCGAACATTTCGGACGAAAATTTCGGACTCAGTGTGCAATGACCTTAAGGCTAAAAGCAGCCAAATGTATTAAACATCATAAACCCGTTTAAACAAGAACCAGAAATGGGTGCCATGTAGACTAATAAAATATGTTTAATGGGACTGAATTTGTATTTAAGATGATTACAATTTAATAAAACATTAGAAATTTATAATTATATAACGTTTAGAATAAAGCGAACAAATTATAGGTATATAGAAACTGACATTATCACTAACTTTGATCTATAGCGAGTTTAAGCACTGTCAAAAAAAAACTACCTTTATAATCACTGAAGCTGTATACACTGTGAAATGAATCTCTTACTTACATTGTCTCTTACTTATATTGTACGTACATCTGAGCTTTGTTGTTTATGATGAGAGAATTCGCAAGAGTCAGGAATTCAGTCAGAGAATGCACGTGCACTCAAATTAGTTGTGTTTCAGCGAAACAGATGAACCAATATAGCGGCGCGGTCAGACGCAGCGGCTGCTCTGGGTCCTAAAAACTGTGTTTTAATGTCAGTTAGTCTTGTCTCCTCATCCTCAAAACCAGAGGAAAAACAACAGAAACATCAGGAAACTACAGTGCAACATGTCTACGATCGCAAGCGTCACCTGCTACCGAGGAATCAACACTCCCAGTGTATATATAATCCACACCCAGAGTGTTAAAATAGTAACACTGAAGCAGTGTTAAAGTTAATGAGATAATTCGTTTAGTAATTGAGTGATGATTGAGCATTAATGAAGAACACCTGCTGTTAACAAACTGAACCATTGAAAGAAAAAGAACAATAAAAAAAGAGACGAGCAGAAATACAAGAACTACAACTGACTTCAGCCACAGCCTTCGATGAAATCAACACAAGATAAAAGACGACATTAAATCTCTCAAGATCTCGGCAGAGGATGATTAAACAACTCCACAAACAGCATCACCAGCTTCAAACATTACTAACCAGACTGACTTTAGATGTTGATGTTTTAGTTTTGTTTGAATTACCATTATCGAGGTCAGTGTTTGCTTTAGTTGGACTCTTGACCCTTGACTTAAAATATTACAATTACTTTGACTGCCATAACTGTGTTTGTTTAGACATGTTAGTTATGGCAATCGGCTGTTGATGGTTATGTTTCAATAAAGAAATCATCAGCACTTTGTGACTTTCATAACTGCTTTCATTCAGAGCATTGTCATTGATTGTTTAGTACTTCATTTTGTTTACATGAAATATAAAGCTCAATCCAACAGTTTCGAGATTAGTCTGAAAGACATTTAAAAGTAAATCGGCACTAAAAGCTTAAAACTGCATTATCATACAGACGTCAAGAATCAGCGTATGAATCTCAACAATGGTGACAATCAACATATTCAGATAAACAGATTATCTGTGAACATCACAAAACACGCTACTAAAAGTCACAACAAAATAGCAAAACAAAAGCAAATAATAAGAATAAAAGAAAATACTAAGACAGCTGCATAATTTATTCATGTCGCATTGCATGCTGGGAGCCATGGATGAGTTTTGATTGGTGCTCCTGTAGCGCCCTCACCGCCTGGTGAGGGAAGATATTATAGTCAATAAAGACACAGGGCACGGAGCTGCTGCTTCATTTTCTGAGTCTGTGTATTGTTTTTTTCATTAATGCAATCATTTCTGCATATTCATGTATCAATGAACATAAAACACAGGAACATCTCCTTAGCCAAAGTCACAATATACAGAACAATCTGAAATTACTCAAACACAGATTCTCATCAGGCTCTGTTTCCCACCAATTAAACATATAATTGCAGTAAACACTTGGAATGCAGTGTACATTAGGAATACTAATTAATTTATGGCATACAATATCCATATGTGACACTCTGCTTAACAGCTTAACGTATGTACCATGTTCCATGTCTTCAACTCTCTTAAACTACTTAAATGAGCTCTGGAATTATAGCACATTTTAGCAAATATAATAATATATTTTTATATACTATTTGCTCGAACACATTCATTACACTTTCTCGTGGAACAACTGATTTCTGTTTTCAACACGTTCACTTGAAACTTATAACTCTTATCTGTTATATTAACTGTCAAAACACATATATCTGTAAATTCACTCCATCTTTTACATTTCTGTAATCACGTTATCCGCCATTAACTTAGGATTCACACGTGGAGCGCGTGATACACATGTGGTTGAACCGAACTTTTAAACATCTTTTACGGACTAATTACACACTTTAGTGAATGACATTTGCCATTTGCAAAACACTGACATATATAAAACGAATTTCCATGACAGTTCATACATTTCATACCTGGTGAGGGAAGATATTATAGTCAATAAAGACACAGGGCACGGAGCTGCTGCTTCATTTTCTGAGTCTGTGTATTGTTTGAGCAGCGCGCCCCCCTCCCCCAGCAGGTGAACGAGTCCCAAAGACAAGAGCAATCGATCGTCGAATCAATCTTGGCAGGAAATATTGTTTTCCACAAAGATCACAGTTAATACACAACATAGGTCACACATTAATGACATTTAATTTATTTTCTTATTTGTAACCACTACACTCTCCCCGTCAAAATAAATGTCGTCCCGACATTACTCTTTCATTTTCTTTTTTTTTTTTTTAAACCCAACTAAGAAATTTAATTTCTCTTGACAATATCTTGTGATATCACTGCCCTACTGTTTGTATGCAATGTCTCACTGCTTGTGTGTACTGCATGTTATGAATAGAGGCATATATTGGGAACTACATAGTCTTCTTAAATTCCATTCCCTTTTCTCCATTACCTCAGTTTCTTCAATATGCATATGAGTACACTGGCTCATACTGTTGCGCTTTGTAAGTCCATGGAGTTAAATTCTGCATCCCATATGGCATGGATTGAAACGCTATTGTGTTTGTATGACCAACATTATAATATGCCGGAGTACCCAAACAATCATAAGTAAATGTCTTTGGTGGTCTCCTTTCCCTCTGAGGCCATCTGTTTTCCTGTCCTTTCCTGTTTTCCCTGTCATTCTCACACGGTGTTACATGTTCATCTTCCATGTCATCAGATCTCTTTCCAGATTGTTCCTCCTCCATCACTTCAACTTCCTGTTGAGGTATCTCCTCCTCTTCCATTTGAACTTCTTTTCCATTATCCTTTTCTGCCCCTTGGCTAATTTCTCCTCTTTCCTTTTCAGGTTCACTGGACCCGATAAATGGTAAGTCTTCATTTACTAACCCTTTGCTTCCTTCCTCAGGTTGTTGAAACTGGACTTCAGGTACATTTTCATCTCCGAACTCGACGCTTTCTTGCCCAGAGTTCTGAGGCTGGATGGCAGGTAGGTAACAATAGTAAGGATAACCTTCGTCCTCTTCCTCCTCTTCTTCTTCTGGACCTGGTTCATGTCTTTTTACTGGTTTTGATCTTTTCACTAGTCCCTTTGTTCTTCCTTCCTTACCAAGATCAATCTCCAATGGTAGATACTCACAAGGCATCAAGAGGTTACGGTGGAGAACACGTGATCTTCCTTTACCCTGTTCGGGTCTCACTTCATAAATCGGGCCCTCTCCTCCCACTTGACGGACTACTGTATGTACAACATCTTCCCAGTGGTTTCGAAGCTTCCCAGTTCCACCTCTAGGTGTCAAGTTCTTCACTAAGATGCGATCCCCAGGACATAACACAGAACCTCGTACTTTTCCATCATAGTTCCTCTTGTTCCTTTCTGCCATCTTCTTTGCAGTCTGTCTGGTGATTTCCAATGCTTCCTGCATCTCTTGTCTCCATCTCTCCACATACTCCTTATAATCAATAGTTTCTGTTTCAGATGTCAAGCTGAACAGTAGGTCAACAGGTAGTCTCGGGGACCTTCCGAACAGTAAGTACACTGTAAAACCCAACAAGTTAGGGTAACTCAAACCGTTTGAGTAAACAAATTCCCCTTGACTTAAACCATGTAAGTTTTAAAACTTGCAGTTAAATAATTAAGTGATTAATTAAGTGCTGATTGAGCATTAGTGATGAACACCTGCTGTTAACAACCAGAATCACTGAAGAAAAGAGAAACACAAGAACTACTACAACTGACTTCAGACACAGCCTTAGATGAAATCAACTGAAATAAAATATATTAAATCTCTCAAGATCTGATTAAACAACCCCACAAACAGCATCACCAGCTCCACTTATTAATAACCAGACTGACTTTATTTCTGTCAGACATCTACAGAAGATCTTATTGAGTATTAACAGAGGTTTAGATGTTGATTTAGTTTCATTTGAAGTAACCATGTTAGAGATCAGTGTCTGCTTTAGTTGTGCTCTTGACCCTTGACTTCTGTGTTAGTTTTTCTTTCTGGCTGTTGTAACCATGTGTTCCTTGAACATATTTGTTATAACTCAAAAGCTCAGAGAAAATGATTAGTGGTTGGTTGTTATATATTTATAATGACAATCATCTATTAGTGAACTGATCTCATTGAGAGTCTAATCTCTGGTTAAATGGATGTTGTAATGATTACAGTAAAAGTCAGTTAATATAAAGAACTTTTTAAACAGTTTGTCCACGTAAAGTTTTCATCTATGGTAGCACTTAGACTCACACAGACATCAATAATCAACTTATGAACCTCAACAATGGTGACCATTAAACAAGACAAAAAAAAAAAAATCATGCTGCAATGCATGCTGGGTACTAGCATAGTACAAAACTCATCCATGGCTCCCAGCATGCATTGCTGCATGATTATTTTTTTTTTTATTGGTCACCATTGTTGAGGTTCATAAGCTGATTCTTGATGTCGGTGTGAGTCTAAGTGCTACCATAGATGAAAACGTTATGTGGACAAACTGTTTGGAAAGTCCTTTATATTAACTGACTGTCACAACCACTGGCTCTTAAAATCACTTTTACTATAATCAATCCAACTTCCATTTAATCAGAGATTAGACACGCAATGAAACTATGCTCATGCTCAATGAGATCAAATATCCAATAGAAGTTCTACTGATCACTGGCTCTGGGCTTTTGAGTTATAACAAATATGTTTGAATAACACATGGTTACAACAGCCAGAGAAATGTAAGAACGAAAAAAAAAACTAACGTCAAGGGTCAAGAGCACAACTAAAGCAGACACTGATCTCTAACATGGTTACGTTAAATGAAACAATACATCAACATCTAAACCTTAGTTAATTCTCAATAAGATGTTCTGCAGATGTCTGATGGAAACAAAGTTAGTCTGGTTATTAATAAGTGGAGCTGGTGATGCTGTTTGTGGGGTTGTTTAGATCTTGAGATTTAATGTATTTTATTTCAGTTGATTAAAGTTAGTTGTTGTTCTTGTGTTTCTCTTTCTTTCAGTGATAATGGTTGATAACAGCAGGTGTTCATCACTAATGCTCAATCAGCACTAAATGAATCACTTAATTATTTAGTGAACTCAACTGAAATAAGTTCAGAGCACTCATAACTGTTAGTTGTAAAAACTTAAATATTTAAGGCAACCAGTTACCTCAAATTTTTGAGTTAACTTAACTTGTCAGGTTTTTAAGGCAATCGGTTTACTCAAACGGTTTGAGTTACCCTAACTTTTTGGGTTGTGAACTCAGCTGAAATAAGTTCAGACTACTCAAAACTGTTAGTTGTAAAAACTTAAATATTTAAGGCAACCAGTTACCTCAAATTTTTGAGTTAACTTAACTTGTCAGGTTTTTAAAGCAATCGGTTTACTCAAACGGTTTGAGTTACCCTAACTTATTGGGTTTTACAGTGTAGAATGGTGAAAATCCTGTAACTTCACATTTTGTGTTATTGTATGCAAAAATGAGTTTGTTTAAGGATTCCTTCCAATTTGTTTTCTGATTATTAGTCAACGTCTTCAACATCTGAAGTAACGTTCGGTTGAAACGTTCAACTTGCCCATTTCCTTGGGGGTGGTATGGCGTGGTTCTTGATCCAGCAACCCCACAACTCTTCTTCAACTGAGCAACCAGCTGGTTTTCGAACTCTCCTCCTTGGTCATGATGGATTCTCTGCGGGAACCCAAACTTCAGAGCGTAGTCATTAAACAACTTGTCAACAACAGTTTTAGCTGATTTTGAGGTAGTTGCGTAGGCTTGTGCGAATCGTGTGAAGTGGTCAACTACTATTAAGATATACTGATACCCTCCTTTACATTTATCCAGGTGTAAAAAGTCGATGGAAACAAGCTCGAACGGGTGAGTAGTAACAATGTTCTGGAGTGGTGCTCTGGTCTCCTTACCCGGTTTCTTCCGTTTCAGGCAAACACAACTCTTGGTGACGTAGTGATCAACATCATTGTGCATTTGTGGCCAATAGAACCTTTCTCTGATTAAAGACATGGTTCGATCAAGACCTTGATGACCCATGTTATCGTGTAGTTCCCTCAAAACACGCTGCTTGTACTTCGCAGGTAGAACTAGCTGTGTCTGGGTGTTTGTCCTCCTACGGAGGATGCCATTGCCTCCTAGGAAAAGTTTGTCCCAACTACGCAGTAAGCATTTACTTTTGGCACTCATGGTCTTAAACAAATGTCCTGTTGTTTTTTTATCTGAAAGCTTAAACTGTAAGACAGGTCCAATATGGTCATCATTTTGCTGTGCTTGAGTGATCTCCTCTACAGATAATGGCTCACCTGCATGCTCGGTTGCCACGGTGTCATCAAGAGAAATCACTGCAGTCCAGGACAAGTTGGGATGCGGTACCTCTACCGATTGGATGGTTGCTTCGACACAGTCAGATGGTAATTCCTCTGTGCATTCTTTCATTAGTGTCTCAATATCCAAGGGCATTCTTGATAGGCTGTCTGCATCCACATTTTCTTTTCCGGGCCGGTATTTGATATTAAAATGAAAATCTGCCAGTTCTGCCACCCATCTACATCCTGTCGCATTTAGCTTTGCACTGGTTAAGACGTAAGTGAGTGGGTTATTGTCACTATACACAGTAAACGTAGGGGCATAGTACAAATAATCCCTAAATTTTTCTGTGACCGCCCACTTCAGGGCAAGAAACTCCAATTTCCCTGAGTGGAGGTGATACTTCTTTTCTGCAGCCGTCAGTGCCCGGGACCCATAAGCAATAACCCTAAGCTTTCCTCCTTGCTTCTGATATAGAATTGCCCCGAGACCTTAATTTGATGCGTCAGTATGGAGCACGAACGCCTGTGAGAAGTCCGGAAATGCAAGTATTGGTGGCTCAACCAAACAATCTATCAGCCCCTCCAATATCTCCTGGTGCTTGTCCGTCCACACTATCGGCCTATAAGAAGGCACTCCCCTTTTCTTTCCTTTAGCCTGTCGGTTTCTTGTCTCCTTACATTCCTCCTTCCCTGTCTCGGTTTCTTTCAGCAGGTTGTACAGCGGACTCGCAATTTTTGAGAAATCTCTTATATACTGTCTATAGTAGCTCAAAAGACCCATGACCGCTCTCAACTGTCCCACTGTGGTTGGTCTTTTGTCTTTCAGATTTCGCACAGCAACTGTATCAGCCGGGTCCATCTTACTACCTTCCGCAGAGACAATCCTCCCAAGGTATCGCACCTCACGTTTAAACAATTCACACTTGCTAGGCTTCAGTTTTATCCCATGTTGTCTCAATCTTTGCAGGACTTTCCTTACATCATCCACATGGTCTTCAAAGGTTCGACTGAAAACTAATGTGTCATCCAGGTAAGGAACACAGATGGTATCCCTTAGTTCACCAAGACACTCCTCCATGCAACGCTGGAAAGCTGAAGGTGCGTTAATCAGGCCAAACGGTATCCTAATCCACTCGTATAACCCCCAAGGGGTCACAAAGGCTGTTAAGGGTCTGCTCTCCTTGGCCATAAAGCCCTGATGATACGCTTTCCCTTGGTCAAGAAGCGTAAACCAGGAATTCCCGCCCAAGCTGTCCATTATGTCTTGCATGCGTGGAATAGGCTGTCTGTCAGGATGCATTTTCCGGTTCAACTCCCTATAATCTATACACAGGCGCAAACTACCATCTTTTTTCCGAACGCATACAACTGGTGAAGCATATGGCGACTTTGATTTCTGCACCCATTCTTGTGCAATAAGATCGTGCAAATAATCTTTCATCTCTTGGTAGAGAGGTTTAGGGACTGATTGGTAAGTTCGTGCAACTGGAATTGTGTCTTTCAATGAAATAGCCAATTGTAGATTCTCTATAAATCCGATGTCATTCTCAGATTTTGAAAATGAAGCTGCTTCTTCCTTTAACATTTGTTGCACAATTTGCTTTTCAGGCTCACTGAGATGGCTTAAATCAACTGGCGGAACCCAGGTAGTGTCAGAGGTATGGCTGATATTGGTTTCTACCTTATTAATCCCTGCAGAAGTTAAACCAGGTCCCTCCAGAAAAGCAGCTGGATAGACGGCCTGTACTTTTTGAACTGTGCCGATGACTGTCTTGCCTGTTAACATTAAGTCATGGTCTGTTGGGTTTTGTACACTGACAATTATATGTGGAGAAGTATACGGTCGCAGAGTCACAATAGTCTCGCAGAACTCCAATCCCTCTGTCCACTGTGAGGTAATGTCAGGCTCAAAGATAAGCAATGTCTCCTCCTTTGGTCGGTATGACTGCACTCTACATTCCACCTGTACTGATGTATGTTTGGGCACATGAACATTCTCCTTTGTTGTTTTCACTGTATATTCACATGGTGTCTCAGCATGGATTTGTTTGATGAAAGCTTGAACTGTTTCTGCTGCTGGACTAGGACAAGTTGTTCCCTTGAACCCACTTGCCATTGGTTGAGTTATTCCCTTGTCATTCACCATTTGCTCGATCACATTATATCCGATGATCGGATGACGAAGCTGACTACCCCTCATCACCAACACAGGTATGACCAGTTTATCGGTTTCCACTTCATTTGAAGCTAAATCAAAAGTCACTTCCATCCATCCTATATATGGTATATTCTGTCCATTCGCTGCCACTAAACGGAGTCTTTCAGGCGCATCAATTACATCAGCCACATTCCTTAGTCTGATATTCGGTAAGTGTTCCCTCTTCCACATTTCATCCACTATACAGACCTGAGATCCTGTATCCCATAATGCATCAACAAGCTGGCCTTGAATGTAACATGGTACAATACACTGTTTTCCTACAAAAGCGGCATATGTAGAATTATCTGATTCCCGTTTTTCTCGATGTCTTGCTGAATGTGTGCTTACTCCTGCTGTCTGGTTACATTGTTTCTTATGGACTGTCCAGTGATTAGCTTGACATGCTTTCGAACAATATAGTGTTTGTTTACAGGCGGCGCATTGTCGTAGTCTATTGCCAGAGCCTGTGATACTACACTGTGCGCAGTTGGATGGGGACATCATGGCATAACTGGTCACTCCTCGTCCCGCAGTCATGACCCCGTCTCGTTTAAAGACTGCTCTCTGTACATCGCTGGTCCTCGTGCTCTACAGCCAGCCAGAAAATGGTCGCTACTGCCACACTTATAACAGTGAGTACAGTACACATCCAACCCACTTTGCTGACATGCCAAACATTTCCTTACACGCGTTGATGGTGGGTGGTAGCGCTGCGCCAGGGCCCATTGTTGCCGTTGAAATGCTTCCCCTCTACTGCCATACGGCTGCACATAACTTTGAGGTGGGTATGCAGATTGGGATGGTAACATGACGGTCTGATCTCTCACACGAGTAGAGCACTGTGTAGGCATGATCTGTGGTTGTCTAATGGACTCTTTAATCTGAGACACCTCTACACTAAGATCTTTCAGTAATGCCATTTCTGTTCGCATTTCCTTTAATTCACTCAGAATGTCAGGCTCACGTTTCTGTGTGCTTTTATGACACAACATCTTTTCAACAGCGACTTCACTGACCTGTACTGAATGCAGCTTGGGATGTTGCTGTTGAGCCTGAAGCTTCTTCTTGCTTTGACGCTCTGTTTCATTGGCACAAGCAATGTTAAATTTGTCAAAGAGAAGTTCATCACTCACATCAATTTTAGTCAAGTACGGTTGCAGATCACTTCTGATACTGTCGTTTTGCAGGCCAGTGAGGACAGTGTGAAGAAACATGCTCTGAACTAAAACTGGGTCGTACTTCAAGTTGGATTCCACTTCCTGGGATGCAAACAGGATCTTTTGCCTCAAGTCAAGACACCAAACGAGGAAACTTTGTGGGGTATCTATGCTACTTTGTGCCTCAGAGGTAAGCTGTTTGTACAATTCAGTTGCACCTCTTTCTTGGTAATGCGCTCTCAGTATACGTCTCAGAACAGGCAGGGTCAAATTTGGTTTTCCCTCCAAGTAACTACGCAGTTGCATGCCGGGTGCAATTGCTCTTATCACTGCGTCCACTATTTCAAGCTCTGAAACTCCCCTACTCAATCCATGTTCGATCTGATGCGCCAAACTTGAGAAGGTGAGCTTATCTCTTTGTCCAGGTTCACCTATCTGTCCTGATATCTTGAATTCTCTGTTCCAGGGGGGCATGACTGGTCTGGGTGTCACTAACCGCAACTGGGAGCTTGTGTCTGGCAGTACATTTGGACTTTGCAAAGGGGAAGGACTTTGTATAGTGCTTAGGTTCTGTTGTGTACCTGCGTGTGATGGTATGTGGTTAACTGCTCTCTGTTTTTGCTCTATTAACTTCTGCAAAGCTAACTGTAAAGCATCAATTTCTTCTTGCAGTTTATCCTGTTCTGTAGTTTCTGCTACTGGATTTACATTCACTTGCTTAGTGGTCTGTGCTGTGTGTTGTTCTGAATCACTGTTTTCATTAACCTTCTGAATTTCACAGATTTTGTCTTTTAGACACAAGAGCTCAGACATACCGTCATCTTCCAATTCCCCCAATGCCTCTCGTTCTACATATCTCACAATTACAGAAACAAGAAATGACCGGCTTTTGCTACTGGCATGTTCACACTCGATCCCTAGGAATGTACAAAGTTCAGTCAATTTTTCTTGTGAGAGAGCATATACTGCTCCAATCACCTCAAGCTTCAAATCCTCAATGTGATCCATGAGTTACTCAGTCTTTCAATCTGTGCAAAGTGAGAAGAAATGTCCGTAGCTAGCTGGAAAACCTGTAGCGCTCCTGGTATCGAAGATCAACCTCAGATTGCTTGCACTTTCCTTCCTGGCTCGAAACGGACACCGAACGTCTTCACTCCACTGGTCACCTGGGCTGAGTAGTAGGCTGAATGGCACTGGAAGCGGGCTGTCGTCACTGGAAGCCAACTCGCACTGCACTCATCCTCGCTGGGGCCTCCAAAATGTAGCGCCCTCACCGCCTGGTGAGGGAAGATATTATAGTCAATAAAGACACAGGGCACGGAGCTGCTGCTTCATTTTCTGAGTCTGTGTATTGTTTTTTTCATTAATGCAATCATTTCAGAATCAGAATCAGAATCAGAATCAGCTTTATTCGCCAAGTGTGTGCAAACACACGAGGAATTTGTTGTGGTTTTTAAGAAGCTCTTGGTACATACATGCATTCATACATACAAACATATAAACATACATATCTGACATGAGAACAGAACATTTAAATAAGCCTTAATAATAATAATAATAATAATGTGTCTGAATCTGGAACAGAAGATTTATGTACAGATTTGTGCCTTATTTACTCTATATATACAGCTGTATAGAAAATTATGCATACATATTTACATAGTTCTAGAGAGAGTAAATAATTAGAGATGGGGGATGAATTACAGGCAAGAATTAGGGTTAGAGAATTACAGAACACAGGTAATAATTCCTGTGTTAGTGGTTTAGGCTGGAGATGGCATAGGGGAAAAAACTGTTTTTATGCCTAGATGTTCTAGTGCACAGAGATCTGTAGCGTCTGCCTGAAGGGAGAAGCGCAAACAGGTCGTGTCCAGGGTGAGAGGGGTCTGTGATGATGTTACCTGCCCGTTCCTTCACTCTGGAGTAGTACAAATCCTGAAGGCTGGGCAGGTGGACACCAATGATCCTTTCTGCTGTCCTAACAGTCCGCTGCAGTCTTCTTATATCTGATTTGCTGGCTGACCCAAACCATACAGTTATAGAAGAGCACAGAACCGACTCAATAACAGCAGAGTAAAACTGTGTCATGTGCGCCTGTGGCAGGTTGAACTTTTTCAGTTGACGAAGAAAGTACATTCTCTGCTGGGCCTTTTTCACGATGGAGTCTATGTGAGTGTCCCACTTCAGGTCCTGAGAGATGGTGGTTCCCAGGAACCTGAATGACTCCACTGCATTCACAGAGTTGTTCATGATAGTGAGTGAGGGGAGAGGTGGGGGGTTTTCTGCATATTCATGTATCAATGAACATAAAACACAGGAACATCTCCTTAGCCAAAGTCACAATATACAGAACAATCTGAAATTACTCAAACACAGATTCTCATCAGGCTCTGTTTCCCACCAATTAAACATATAATTGCAGTAAACACTTGGAATGCAGTGTACATTAGGAATACTAATTAATTTATGGCATACAATATCCATATGTGACACTCTGCTTAACAGCTTAACGTATGTACCATGTTCCATGTCTTCAACTCTCTTAAACTACTTAAATGAGCTCTGGAATTATAGCACATTTTAGCAAATATAATAATATATTTTTATATACTATTTGCTCGAACACATTCATTACACTTTCTCGTGGAACAACTGATTTCTGTTTTCAACACGTTCACTTGAAACTTATAACTCTTATCTGTTATATTAACTGTCAAAACACATATATCTGTAAATTCACTCCATCTTTTACATTTCTGTAATCACGTTATCCGCCATTAACTTAGGATTCACATGTGGAGCGCGTGATACACATGTGGTTGAACCGAACTTTTAAACATCTTTTACGGACTAATTACACACTTTAGTGAATGACATTTGCCATTTGCAAAACACTGACATATATAAAACGAATTTCCATGACAGTTCATACATTTCATACCTGGTGAGGGAAGATATTATAGTCAATAAAGACACAGGGCACGGAGCTGCTGCTTCATTTTCTGAGTCTGTGTATTGTTTGAGCAGCGCGCCCCCCTCCCCCAGCAGGTGAACGAGTCCCAAAGACAAGAGCAATCGATCGTCGAATCAATCTTGGCAGGAAATATTGTTTTCCACAAAGATCACAGTTAATACACAACATAGGTCACACATTAATGACATTTAATTTATTTTCTTATTTGTAACCACTACACTCCCAGAATGCACTGGAGCATGGAGCTTCATGTTGATTGTCACCATTGTTGAGATTAATATGCTGATTCTTGAAGTCTGTTTGATGAAGAAAAGTAAAACTTTCAGTGCAGAATAAGTTTCAAAGTCTTTCAGATTACTCTTAAAACGGTCAGATCTTCATCTATGTGTATCATAAAATCAATAACAAAATTAACTAATAAATCTACCAGTGGTTATACGCCAAATAAAATCAGTTACTCAAGCCACTATATGCTGATTATGTCTTTACTGAAACATAACCAACACCTGATTACATTTTCTCTTGGCTTTTTTGCCATAACTAACATGTCTAAACAAACACAGTTATGGCAGCCAAAGTAATTGTAATATTTTAAGTCAAGGGTCAAGAGCCCAACTAAAGCAAACACTGACCTCGATAATGGTAATTCAAACAAAACTAAAACATCAACATCTAAAGTCAGTCTGGTTAGTAATGTTTGAAGCTGGTGATGCTGTTTGTGGAGTTGTTTAATCATCCTCTGCCGAGATCTTGAGAGATTTAATGTCGTCTTTTATCTTGTGTTCATTTCATCGAAGGCTGTGGCTGAAGTCAGTTGTAGTTCTTGTATTTCTGCTCATCTCGTCTCTTTTTTTTTGTTCTTTTTCTTTCAATGGTTCAGTTTGTTAACAGCAGGTGTTCTTCATTAATGCTCAATCATCACTCAATTACTAAACGAATTATCTCATTAACTTTAACACTGCTTCAGTGTTACTATTTTAACACTCTGGGTGTGGATTATATATACACTGGGAGTGTTGATTTAACACTGGAGGTTTTACTGTGAAGCAGTCCTCAAAACAGCAAGAGCCAACCTGTCACGTGGCAGCAAGAAGGCAAAACGGTTATATGCACAAAAAATCAATAATCACTTTACTGACAGCAAGGACACACGGAGTCTGTGGCAAGCTATTCAGACCATCACAGACTACAAGCCCCTGCCACAGGCCTGTGATGACGACACATCCCTCCCAGATGCACTCAATGAGTTTTATGCACAGTTTGAAATGCAGAATGACAAACCTGCACAAAAACTACCCACACCTCCCAACGACCAGGTGCTCTGTCTGTCTCTAGTCGATGTAAGGAAGACCCTATCTAGGGTTAACTCATGCAAGGCTGCAGGTCCTGACAGCATATTAGGCTGGGTACTGAGAGACTGATGTCTTAACAGATATCTTTAACATCTCACTAAGCCAAGCAGTTGTTCCCACATGTTTCAAGTCCACCACCATCACCCCAGTACCAAAGAAGCCACCTGTGTCCTGCCTGAATGACTATCGTCCCATAGCACTGACCCCAATCATGATGAAGTTCTTTGAGAGGTTAGTCTGTTACCCACTTAGAAAACAAAGACACTTATGTTAGAATGCTGTTCATCGACTTCAGCTCAGCATTCAACACAATAATCCCACAACACCGCATCAACAAACTAAACCTGCTGGGCCTAAATGTCTCCCTCTGTAACTGGATCCTGGACTTTCTAACCGGTAGACCTCAGTCAGTCCGTGTCGGCCACAACACCTCGAGCACTACCACACTGAGCACAGGTGCCCCACAGGGCTGTGTGCTCAGCCCGCTGCTCTTCGCGCTGCTGACCCACGACTGCACTGCAAGTTTGCCGATGACACAACTGTGGTAGGTCTCATCAGTAACAATGATGAAACACCCTACAAAGAGTAAGTGGCACAACTGGTTGAATGGTGTGGTGCAAACAACCTGTCCCTCAATGTGAGTAAGACAAAGGAGGTTGTGATGGACTTCAGGAGGAACTCTGTTGATCAGCCCCCACTGACCATCGACAGCTCGACTGTGGAGAGAGTCAGCAGCACTAAATTCCTGGGGGTGCACATAACAGAAGATCTCACCTGGACCACCAACACTGCATCATTCTCCAAGAAGGCGCAACAGCGGCTCCACTTCCTGCGCCGACTTAACCCTTGTGCAACTTTTTGGACATTTTTGTCCATTTTAGTTTAGTTTTTTTGATAATTTTCCCTGTGTTTTTGCTAACTGCATAAATTTTGGCTCAGGTGTGTATTTTTATTGGATTTTTAATATTTCACCCTCATTTCCTTTAATACATTTATTTTGCTCTAGGTCCAAAAAAGTGAACCACTCAGCACCTTTTGGACAAAAATGTCCCCATTGAAACCCATTAAAACTGCTATTTTTAATCGCAGTGCCGTTTAACGGTAAAATTATGCAATTTTTGTTAATAGGCTTTCATTCTGTTGGCAAGGCTTCAAACTTAAATGTTTTACTATTTTTTTTTACCAGATGGCACCATTTTTTCAGGTTTGGTCTATAATGGGTCTATAAAGCAAATACTCACTTTATTCCTGTTTTCTGCTTCTGCATGTTATAGAGCCAATTGGATAAATAATGCAGCTATAATTGTGTGGGTGTGTTGGTATGGATGTCAGAGTGTGGTTTGTATGCGTGTCATAAAAAAAATTGTGTGTTCTTGTAATATTTGAGAGAGAAAAACTCTACTGTAAATCACAAATCCAACCACTTTGTTCACCAGCGGAGTTTTGCTGACATCTAATGGGGAAAATTTGGTACTGCGCCCAAACAAATTTTACTGAAGGCTGATTTTTTGAGATATCAACCTCAAATTTGGAACACAACTTGTTTAGATTTCTGGCATTGATTTTCTAGCAGGTTTAGAGTTAAACATTTTTCATAAAATATATATTTTATATAAAATATTGTTCATAAAGCATTTTCATAAACCTAAACTTCTATAACTTTTTTTTGGGTTTCACTTTTTAAACTTTTTTTACTTCAACAATAATCTGCCATGGGTCTTCTTTAAAATGAGACCAAACTTAACTATGTGCTCCCAAGCTTCAAATTTGTATGCACTAGGTACACAAAATAGTTATTCTCAGCGCCTTTTGGACAAAAATGTCCCCATTGAAACCCATTAAAACTGCTATTTTTAATCGCAGTTCCGTTTAACTTTAAAATTATGAATTTTTTTGTTAATAGGCTTTCATTCTGTTGGCAAGGCTTCAAAATTATTATTATTTTTTTTTAAAAATTACCAGATGCTATTTTTTCAGGTTTGGTCAATAAAGCAAATACTCACTTTATCCCTGTTTTCTGCTTCTGCATATTATAGAGCCAATTGGATAAATAATGCAGCTATAATTGTGTGGGTGTGTTGGTATGGATTGTATGTGTGTCGTAAAAAAAAATTGTGTTTGTGTACATGTGTGTTCTTGTAATATTTAAGAGAGAAACTCGCAGGTTTAGAGTTCAACATGTTTCATAAAATATATATTTTATATAAAATATTGTTCATAAATCATTTTCATAAACTTAAACCTGTATCTTTTTTTTTCACTTTTTAAACTTTTTTTACTTCAACAATAATCTGCCATGGGTCTTCTTTAAAATGAGACCAAACTTAAGTCTGTGCTCCCAAGCTTCAATTTTTTATGACAGTTTTTTTGACGGACATTGGACCTATGTGTAACTTTTTTAAATTGATGCACAAGGGTTAAAAGAGTAAGTCTCCCTCCACCCATACTCACCACATTCTACAGGGGAACAATTGAGAGTGTGCTGACCAGCTGCATCACTGTCTGGCATGGGAACTGTAGTGCAGCAGACCGCAAGACACTACAGCGGACATTGAACACAGCTGCAAAGATCATCGGTGCCCCTCTCCCCTCCATCCTGGACATTTTCCTTGCATGATGCTCCAGTAAAGCTACCAGTATCGTGAAAGACCCCACCCATCCCTCCCACAGTCTCTTCCAGCTCTTGCCATCAGGAAGACGGTACCGGAGCATCAGAACCCGCTCC
This sequence comes from Schizothorax lantsangensis, assembly GCA_027422415.1. NCBI lineage: Eukaryota > Metazoa > Chordata > Actinopteri > Cypriniformes > Cyprinidae > Schizothorax > Schizothorax lantsangensis. Next base: position 57,992 of record JAPDDO010000205.1, read on the forward strand.
GCCAGATTGCTCAACAGCTTTTTCATGAGCAGATCTTAATTTAATGGCACAATAGACACTGTCTATTAATTTTCACTTTGTTAGAAACAAATTTAAATTTTAATTTGTTTGTGCAGGGGCAATTTTGTCCAATTTAGTGGCATTTTTGCCCCAAGTCCCCATGTCCAGGGGAAGTCTAAGCCTTCCCCAGCCTTACACACGCTCCACCTATGCTTTTACATTATAAGGTTACAATTAGGCCTAACAACTTAACCGAAACTTAAATTTAATTACTATTTATTTTTAAATAGATGATCAACACTCAACTTAAAAAAAAATAATGTTGTGCATTTTAACCAATCACACACAATTCTGTTGAGCTTTGGAATGCAATGGCCAATCAGAGGCATTCAGATGAGTCATCACTGAAACACATCTATTTTGAGTGTGCACGTTCTCTGACTGAATTCTGGACTCTTGCGAATTCTCTCATCATAAACAACAAAGCCCAGATATACGTACATTGTAAGTAAGAGATTAATTTCACAGTGCACAGTGTATACAGATTCAGTTTTTTTTGAGAGTGCTGAAACTCACTATAGATCAAAGTTAGTGAAGATGTCAGTTTCTATAATGTGTTCGCTTTATGAGAAACGTTATATAATTATCAATTTCTAATATTTTATTAAATTGTAATCACGTTAAATACAAATTCAGTCCCATTAAACATATTTTATTAGTCTACATGACACCCATGTCTGGTTCTTGCTTAAATGGGTTTATGATGTTTAATACATTTGGCTGCTTTTAGCCTTAAGGTCATTGCACACTGAGTCCGAAATTTTTGCACGTTAAAAAATAAATACGACCTCACGTTATGTCAATCACGTTTACACACTGCATCCAAAACTTTCATCCGTCGTAAAAAAAAATCGTATCAGGTTCGATTTTCTGCGTTTTCGCATCCGTAGCAAGCATTTTGATAAGAAAGGATGACGAATATGAAAAAAAACGAAAAAACATGAAAATTTCAGACTTAGTATGCAAGGACCTTTACCCTGGAGTTGGTTCACCCTCCGCCTATGTGTAAAAGGGCTCCCTATAGTTTTAAAGAGGTCATATGACGTTGCTAAAAAGAACATTATTTGGTGTAGTGCAATGTGTTTGTGGTTTAAGGTTAAAAAACACATTATTTTCCACATACTGTACATTATTGTTGCTGCTCTATGCTCCGCCTTTGTGAAACACGTCGATTTTTACAAAGCTCATCGTTCTGAGAATCGAGGTGTGCTCTGATTGGCCAGCTATCCAGTGCGTTGTGATTGGCCGAATACCTCAAGCGTGTGACAGAAATGTTACTCCCCTTACCGTATTGTGATGCCGTGTCCCGGCGCGGCGAGACAAAAACAATAAAACCCATTATAAACGAGGCATTTGTTGCATCCAGTGGGTACATGATTATTGATTATAATGACTTATACTGTCTTTTAACACGTCGCGTTGCATCGCGAACATTACCGTGTAAACATTACCATGTCTGCATTTGTGATCGGAGAAACACTACTCTACACAGCTGAAAACTCACGTTTGAATAGTCAGTGGTACTTACAGGCTGTGAGTCAGAAGCACCAGACTGTCCTTGCAAAGTTTGAATTGCCCCACTTTATAGAAACATCCTTTGTGCACAACTGGAATTGTAGGCTACTCTCCCAGCTTCAGGAAATAGGCCTCCGTAAAATGCACTGCACACACTCTAATATTTGGGTTGCACTGTTCTGGGACAGTGTTGTAAATACAACTTAACCACTGATTTCTAATTGTGTCCTCTTTTGGAAGCCCAAACAAAGTATTTTCGCTTTCACAACAAAACACAGCGTCTCTAGGACATGGTGCCAGCGGCAGCAACAATACTACAGTGAGAATACGAATCACACCCTCTTTCTTTGATATACATGTATGCATTTGGGCAGTGTTATGCAAATCTTCCCACACAGTGACGTAGACATGTGGGAAGATGTTTAAATGAGCCGTTTTAGGAGGGCGTGGACAAGTCTTAACTTTTATAAAGAATATCTCTTTGGTTTGAGACTTTAGTCTTTGCAACTTTAGGGATCTGATTAACAGATCTTGTCAGTAAATAATGTTGTTATTTTTTTAGACTCTCCAAAAACTGTCTCCGTGTTCATAAATGGATCTGGTGAAATAGTGGAGGGAGATTCAGTGACTCTGATCTGCAGCAGTGATTCAAACCCACCTGCTCTGAACTTCAGCTGGTTTAAGGAGAATCAAAGCTCATCTGTTGGATCTGGACAGAGTTTCAGTGCACTACAGAGTGGACGCTTCTACTGTGAGGCTCACAATCAACATGGATCTCAGAGATCAGATGTTGTTACTGTCCCAGGTGAAACATTGGTTGAGCAAACCTGTATAACTTTCTTCAGTTTGGACAGTTTATCAAAGCTGATTTGTTTCTCTCTTTCAGAGCATCACAGATCCAGTTGGCATGCAGCTGTGGGCATCACAGTGGAATGTGGAGTATCATTAATCCTCCTTACCATCATTATCATCATTATCCTGTTCATAATGTGAGAACCACAAATAGCTTTGATATTTTCAAATGCAGTCGGCTATATGCTAATAATACCTGTAATTATTACAGAAAGAAACGGAGGAGTTTTAAATCTGAATACATCACAATGACACAGGTAAATCATCCAGATATACCTTTACAGAAAATCAATAATTCAGAAAATCAATCATTCATATAGTATATATATATATATATATATATATATATACACACAGGTGCTGGTCAAAAGTTGATTTTTAGAAATCTTGGCCAACTGAATAGTATGAACATGAAAAGTATGAGCATGTACAGCACTCAATAATTAGTTGGGGCTCCTTTTGCCTGAATTACTGCAGCAATGCGGCGTGGCATGGAGTCGATCAGTCTGTGGCACTGCTCAGGTGTTATGAGAGCCCAGGTTGCTCTGATAGTGGCCTTCAGCTCTTCTGCATTGTTGGGTCTGGCATATCGCATCTTCCTCTTCACAATACCCCATAGATTTTCTATGGGGTTAAGGTCAGGCGAGTTTGCTGGCCAATTAAGAACAGGGATACCATGGTCCTTAAACCAGGTACTGGTAGCTTTGGCACTGTGTGCAGGTGCCAAGTCCTGTTGGAAAATGAAATCTGCATCTCCATAAAGTTGGTCAGCAGCAGGAAGCATGAAGTGCTCTAAAACTTCCTGGTATACGGCTGTGTTGACCTTGGACCTCAGAAAACACAGTGGACCAACACCAGCAGATGACATGGCACCCCAAACCATCACTGACTGTGGAAACTTTACACTGGACCTCAAGCAACGTGGATTCTGTGCCTCTCCTCTCTTCCTCCAGACTCTGGGACCCTGATTTCCAAAGGAAATACAAAATTTACTTTCATCAGAGAACATAACTTTGGACCACTCAGCAGCAGTCCAGTCCTTTTTTTCTTTAGCCCAGGTGAGACGCTTCTGACGCTGTCTGTTGTTTAAGAGTGGCTTGACACAAGGAATACGACAGCTGAAACCCATGTCTTGCATACGTCTGTGCGTAGTGGTTCTTGAAGCACTGACTCCAGCTGCAGTCCACTCTTTGTGAATCTCCCCCACATTTTTGAATGGGTTTTGTTTCACAATCCTCTCCAGGGTGCGGTTATCCCTATTGCTTGTACACTTTTTTTTCTACCACATCTTTTCCTTCCCTTCGCCTCTCTATTAATGTGCTCAGACACAGAGCTCTGTGAACAGCCAGCCTCTTTTGCAATGACCTTTTGTGTCTTGCCCTCCTTGTGCAAGGTGTCAATGGTCGTCTTTTGGACAACTGTCAAGTCAGCAGTCTTCCCCATGATTGTGTAGCCTACAGAACTAGACTGAGAGACCATTTAAAGGCCTTTGCAGGTGTTTTGAGTTAATTAGCTGATTAGAGTGTGGCACCAGGTGTCTTCAATATTGAACCTTTTCACAATATTCTAATTTTCTGAGATACTGAATTTGGGGTTTTCATTAGTTGTCAGTTATAATCATCAAAATTAAAAGAAATAAACACTTGAAATATATCAGTCTGTGTGGAATGAATGTATACATTATACAAGTTTCACTTTTTGAATGGAATTAGTGAAATAAATCAACTTTTTTATGATATTCTAATTATATGACCAGCACCTGTATATATATATATATATATATATATATATGTATATGCGTTTTTCTTTTTTTGCTGTTGCTATTCTGTCTCTCACTGTTCAAATAAACCTACCATTAAAATTATAGACTAATCATTTCTTTGTCAGTGGGCAAACATACAAAAAAAAAATATATAAAAAATATAAAAATAACAAATATATATATATATATATATATATATGTTGGTGTAAGTCCACTTTCTGTCTCTGTAGATCTCTGATTCCAATGAAGACACACAAAGACTTGAGCTCAAGTCCACGACCTCTAACCTGTATGGCACAGTCACAGTAAGTGAGACTTAATTCAGATAACATTAACAGATAACAGATCACATGACTGATCTCTCACTCTCTTTCACACAGACCGTTCATCCCAGACCTCCTGAAGACTCCTGTACTACAGTTTTATAATGTTGTTGATGAACTTAAGTTCAGTCAGTCTTTCTTCATGTAATTGCCTGTTCACATAAATAGGAAGACGCAGCAGTAAGAGGCGGGGCACAAAGCAACCAATCCTGAGCTCAGTGGGGGAGCCACAGATGATTGACAGGGATCATTAATGATGAGTCACTTAAGTGTTTTATTTGTTCATAGTTTCAGAAACATGATGTAACAGAGGAATTAAAGTAATGTAAAAAGCTGGTGGATCATTATTGGATATAAATAATCTAGCTGCTTTCGCATTATGCTGCTTTTGAATCAGAATTGATCATTTTAGTCTGAAATACTGAAGAAAATCATAATTGCGCACCTTCGCAGTGGACAATGTATCATTTTATGGTCTCAAAGTCCTTGATATTATCACCTTCTGTTATTCTGTCTTTAGTGTTTCTGTAACTTTCCCTCACAGTTTTATTTGTGATCTTCTCATATGTGTTTGTACAAAATCTCAAACTACCAGCAGAGGTCACCATCTCCTGTTACTAACCTCAACATTGATGCGCATCAGCTGTAAATCACAACTGAAAATATTTACAAAATAAACAGAATGTATATTCCATGAAATATATATTTCACACAATTGGTGAGTTAAATTATTTAATCTATATGGCTAATACAACTGGTGGGATGTTTTATTCTAATTTAAGCTTTGTGTTATGCAAATTATGCTTGTGCATGTACATATGCCTCAATTGGTTTGACTTCATAATGTGAAATACACAGAGATAAATGGGTGTTATTCTGAATGTCAAACATACAGTAAAGCTAACTTAGCCACACTCAAAACATGCTCCTACAGTACACACACTTACAAACACACACAACAAGACACATCAACAACAGCAACCAATGAAACAACAACACTGATCAACTTGGAAAAAATATATAGAGAGAGAGAGAGCAGGGCCACTGCTCACCCATTTGTGCTTCGACCCATTTGTAGCGGAATGACAATAAAGCTCAACTTGAACTTGAACGAACTTGAAATTACAATTGTAGCTCTCTAGACAGTTACCTGTGGCTGTATTTTTTTTAATACAGTTGTCTTATTAATTTTATGGTCTCAAGCATTCAGAAATCACGCAAAAGAAAATTAAGCAGTTTTACTACGAAAACCATGGTTAATTTTTGTAAGGGTTGTTTTGTCCACATGTTTTTTGTTGAAGAAATTATAGAGGCTGTGTCATCTAGCAAAAAGGTGGCCAAAAATTAAAGATTAAGTGGATATTTGAATTAAATGTTTGGACAGTAGCCTATTAGACAAGGATATGATCGTCCTGTAAGTGTAACATTTGTTGCTCATGTTTTACATGATTCTGAATGTAGCCTACCTGAAAGTGACACACGGGCTTCATTTTCACCTTTTTTGTTCTTCTCTTTTCTCTGCGCCAGATTGCTGATGTCTTTTCATGGGCATAGTTGTCCATCAATTATGATAATTTGCATTCAGCCGCAAACATGTGCGAGCGGTCGCGGGAATGGCGCGTCCCGTTTTTGTTTGAGCAACTGGTATGGTGCCCCCTTGGGAATTGGAGCCCTAAGCAAACTGCGTATAGGGAGCGGCGGTACTGAGAGAGGGAGAGAGAGAGCGAGAGAGAGAGAGAGAGACCCAGCACACACTCTGGCTTGAACAAATAATGCGGCTAAATTCTTACTTTTTTTGACTATTGTTTTTTTTGTTGTGACTTTAGTTGCTTGTTTTTTGATTTCATGGGATTATAACAAAATGAATAACACATCACCCATACAATGAGAAAATTAGATTCTGAATGAGATCAATGAATCAGATTATTACATGATGATTATGTCATCACCTAAACAAATGTGATTTAAAAACACATTTTAACAGTCAGAAAAAAACTAATGTTAAAAAAGTGAAGGGTAAAATAAAGGTGGCCATAGTCACCATAATGGTTTAAACAAAATATTGTCAATAAAATATCAACCTCTAAACCTTCTCAATAAGATCTTCTGTAATCGTCTGACAGAAATAAAGTCATCCTAGGTAGTCATGCATGAAGCTGGTGATGCTGATTGTGTAGTTGTTTAATCATCCTCTGAAAAAAGAAAAAAAATCCTTACAATTACAACAACATGAATTTATCAAATTCCAGATATATATTGAATTATTAATTTAGTTTTCTCACCCAATTAAACTGCATTACATTTTGCTACATTTATCCTTAAACATCAACAACAACAAATGTATTTTAAGAAAATATAACCCATGTATAATAAATTCACATATAATTATCAATATATGAACATAATATGTATTAGAACTGTAGATCAATTCAGTGAATGGTGTTCTGGAGGCGAGGATGGGTTACAGCTCCTGTGGAGAAAAACATCATCCTGTTCATAAAGACAATGGCACAAATATAATTACAGAATCCAGAAGCTTAAATTTATTAACATAATAATAATAATAATAGGACAGTTTGCAAAGAATTTGGTGTTGAAGTACCCGACAAGTGGTATGAGAATGTCCCACAACCAGTAGTAAACGCCGACGAATGTACCATCATGTGGGACAAAGGTGTGTTTACCGAAGGTGTGTTTAAGGTGTGTTCTTTATCCATAATAAGAAGGACAAGATGTGTTTGCTCATTGATGTCGCAATACCAGTAGACCACAGTATAGTGGAGAAAGAGAACGACAAGCTCATTAAGTATAAGAGCCTGGGGATCAACATCAGCAGATCCTGGAACACGAGAACACAGATAGTGCCAGTTGTGATAGGTGCCCTTGGATGCATCAAGAAAGGTTTCCACCGATACCTGGATCAGATCCCAAGGAAGCCAAGTGCCTTTGTAGCTCAGAAGATTGTGCTATGTGAGGCCGCACACATCCTACGCAAAGTACTCTCTTAGAGAGGAACTCCCAAGGACTCTGGCTGAGTCCCGGATGATAACCGAGAGAATCTCATGGGAAAAAAATAAATAAAAAATAATAATAGTTGTATGGGACATGTAATTTCCTTATAATTAATCCACAAGTTTTGACGCGTATCCTTCTTGTTGAACTCGTTTAATCACGACTCAGGAGTCCATGGAGTCCTTTTGTTTCTTCATTTATTTAACATGGAACGTTTTAACACTTCTTACAGTCTTCTTCCATAAATCCTCTTACATTACAACAACTTATTTGCTGTATCTTGAAGAAATATAATTCCAGTTACAATCGTTTTTGATTACGGTCAAAAGCTTGTGTTCTCCAAAACTTGCACAGCTTACTAACTTCTCACGTGCATTAATTAACCATGCACGTGAACTACGAAATGACATCACTAGACATGCGCAGTAACAAACTAATACGAACTGAAAAATATACAGCATAATATAACACAAATAATTATGATAATCAATTTAAAATAATGAATTATGAAATATGGCTCTTACATTTCCGGCCCCTAATTGACAGGCAAGGAGACTGATAATTACCTTCTTTTTTTTTACAAGAGCCATTCAGTTTTAACATTCACATTATGCATCACTTTAAACTTCTTAAATGTCCACTATTTGCTTTAAAGTGTCCATATCTTTGCATACCAAAGAAGCAGTCTTAAACACCTCTGACATAATTAACAGTCCATTTCACATATGAGGCATAACTTGTCGATGGGTCTTTCCAGGGTATTGGTCTTAGTTTTAACCAACACACGTCTTACAAGTCCTTTTTTATCAGGGAACACTTTCATGATTCGTCCAAGAACCCATGAATTTCTTGGAGAAGATTCATCAATGATTAGAACAACATCTCCATCCGAAAGGTTTTTTCTCGCTTGAAACCATTTTTGACGCTCCTGAAGCAAAGGCAAATATTCACGCACCCACCGCTTCCAGAATAAGTCAGCAAGGTACTGAATTTGCTTCCACTTGCGACGTGCGTATATGTCCTCTTTTTTGAAAAGTCCAGGAGGCAAGTTTGGTTGTCTTTTCATTAATAGCAGGTGATTAGGTGTCAAGGGTTCCAGATCTGTAGGATCATCCGTAGCAGTGGTAAGTGGTCGGTCATTCATTATTGCTTCCACCTCACATAGGAATGTATGCATGCTCTCATCAGTTAGTGTTTGCTCTTTCAGTACAGATCTCAAGATCTTTCTGACTGATCTTATCTGCCGTTTCCATATTCCACCGAAATGAGACCCGGAAGGTGGGTTGAATATCCAATGTATTCCTTTTTGCATGAGAGTGCATTCTATTTTTGACTGATTCCACTGTTGGATTGCTTTACGCAGTTCAACCTCAGCACCTATGAAGTTAGTGCCATTGTCACTTCTCATGATTGACACCTGACCTCTCCTGCACACAAAGCGTCGAATGGCATTCAAACAGGAGTCTGTGTCCAATGAATGTGCAACTTCAATATGCACAGCTCTTGTTGTCAAACAAGTAAACAATACACCATACCTTTTAACATTACTTCTACCTTGTCTGACATCAAACGGTCCAAAATAGTCTACTCCTACATTGGTGAAGGGTGGATGATCTGGTGTTACTCTGTCATGTGGTAGTTCTGACATCTTTTGTTCACCAGCCTTTGCTCTGATCTTTCTACATGTCACACAACTGGAAAGAAACTTTCTCACAATGGAATTAGCAGACGGAATCCAGAATTTTTGACGCAATTTTGAAAGCATATAATTCCTTCCGCAATGTCCAATTTTTTCATGAATGTCTCTTAAGATTAAAGTAGTGACATGTGAGTCTTTAGGTATAATGACTGGGTGTTTTACATGCTCAGGCATTGCAGACCTACCAAGACGTCCTCCAACTCTCAGCACTCTGTCCTGCAGTACTGGATCCAGTTTGGTAAGGCAACTGTTCCTTTTTACAGATGCATTACCTTTTTGCAACATGGAAATTTCTTCTTTGAAGTTTTGGCTTTGAATGACTTTAATGATCTCATTTTCTGCTCTTATTAAGTCCTGCATTGTTAGAGACTTGTAGTTTTCTGCCGTGGGGTCAGATTCACATCTTTCAACCTTTTTTGTTTTTTGTTTAAGCATGTCCTTGACACGAAGAATCCAAGCAACAGACCTTTTCAACTTGTACCAATCTGAATGATAATTAATCAGTTTGCTTACAGTATCTGTGCTTTCAGTAGCACTAACAAGATTCACTGAAACTGAGTGTTTAATCTCATTGTCATTCTCTTTTATCGACATGTCATGAATGTTTTCAGGCCATCTACTCTCTGGTTCTTTGAGAAAAGAGGGGCCAATGATCCAGTTTGTGTTTTTCATGAATTTTTCGCAAGAAACTCCCCTGGATGCAGAATCAGCTGGATTTTTTGAAGTACTGACATACCTCCACTGCTGTGGCTTGGTTGACTCTCTTATAATGGCAATTCTATTGGCAACAAAAGTTTTGAAACGAAGTTTTTCGTTGTCGATATATCTCAAAACAGTTGTACTGTCAGTCCAAAATACAGAGTCTAGTAATTCCATTTCCAGTTCATCTTTCAACATCTTGTCTGTGTTCACAGCAACCACTGCTGCAGTCAATTCCATGCGAGGAATAGTGGTTTGTTTCACTGGTGCTACACGGGACTTCCCCATCATGAAAGCACAATGTACGAGTCCATCAGCATTTACCAACCTGAGGTATGAGACAACTCCATATCCCATCTCACTTGCGTCTGAGAAGTGATGAAGTTGTGCTGTTGTTGTACATCCAAAGTCAACTGGTTTTATGCATCTTGCCACATTAAACTCAGACAATTGATGCAACTCTTGTAACCAGGCTTTCCATCTTTTTGCAAACTGTTCAGGAATGTCGTCATCCCATGTCAGTCTTTCTTTGCACAACTGCTGCATTAAGATCTTTGCTGGCAATATAACGGGTGCAAGGAAACCCAAAGGGTCATAGATCGAACTTGCAATTGACAGGATTCCTCTTCTGGTTACAGGTTGTTCTTTCAAACTGACCTTAAACTTGAACATGTCTGAGTTGACACACCACAGCACCCCTAGAGCTCTCTCGACAGGAAGTGCATCCTTACTCAAATCCAAGTTTCTCACATCTTTGACTCTTTCACCCTTAGGAATAGAAGTCAATAAAGCACGACTATTACTTGCCCACTTGGTGAGGTGAAACCCTCCACTAGCACAAAGGTCTGTGATATTATTATATAAGGCAACTGCTTGATCATGACTCGGAACAGACTTCAAACAGTCGTCTACATAAAAGTTCCTTAGTACTGTGTTGACTGCTTCAATAGATGCATTGTTGCGGTTTTCTTCTGCTGTTTTCCTAAGGGCAAAGTTAGCAACACTTGGAGATGATTTTGCACCAAACAGATGAACGACCATTTTGTACTCAACCAAGTCCTGGCTTACATCTCCATTCAGCCACCACAGGAAGCGCAGCATGTCTGTGTCCTTTTCAGTAACTCTCACCTGATAATACATGGCTTCAACATCTGCTATCATGGCAACTGACTCTTGCCTGAAACGTGTGAGCACTCCAATGAGTGAATTTGTCATGTCCGGTCCTTGTAGGAGCTTGCTATTCAATGATACTCCCTGGAAGCTGGCAGCACAGTCAAAAACCACTCTTAGCCTTTTCTTCTGAGGATGGTATACCCCATGGTGAGGTATATACCACACTTGACCATCTTGGCGACTTAGGTGAGGTGTAGGGACCTTGATTGCATGACCTTTTTTGAACATGTCATTCATAAAGTTTGAATACTCTTCATGAAAAGAGCTGTTTTTCTTGAATTTCTTTTTGAGATTTAGTGCGCGCTGCATTGCTGCACTCCGATTGTTGGGCATTTGACTAACTGCTTTCTTAAATGGAAGGCCAATGCAGTAGTGACCATTGGTAAACTGCAGAGAGTTAGACACAGAATCCAAAAACTGATGATCCTCTTGCGACAACTCAGCTCTATCATCACAATTCCGCTCAGGAAAATCGTGGTTGTACTGTTGTATCAGCATCTTTTCCACACTATCAATGGAAATTCTGTTTACTGTAATGCTTGTATGTTTGTCATACAAGCATTCCTCAACAGGTTCTCTAAGAGGGCCATTCAGGATCCATCCAAGAGCGGTCTTTACTGCATATGGTCCATTTTGCTCACTGTTAATTACTTGCCATGGCTCTAGAAGCTTGTACTCTTTATTGCCTATGAGGATTTCAACTCCAGCATCAATCTGAGGCAATTTTACTTCACTGAGGTATGGTCACTTATCAATATCATGTTGTTGTGGAATGTTTTCCATTGAGACTGGGATGCTCTTTTGTGTAAACACTTTGGCAAGTTCAACAAAGTTGTTTTCTTCCAGACCACTAACCTCCAAGTCAGTGAGCACATAGCTTTCTACTCGTTTTTTTGAGTTCATGGTGGTTAACATCATGTCAACTTTTCTGCCTTGGACATTTAACCGTCTTGCTAAAGATTCAGTGCAGAAAGTGGCAGAACTGCCTGGGTCCATAAATGCGTACACTTCTATTGTCTTGTCACTTTTTTGGGACTTTATTTTAACAGGTACTATGGCAAGAACACAATTGTCTCCGGCCCCAGTACAGGCACTTGTTTCATGACTCACTGAAGCAGGCAAGGTATTAACTGTTTCAGTTTCATCAACTTTTACCATTACCTTCCCATGAGCTTTGTCTTGTGCGGCAATGTGTAGCATGCAAGGATGTTTCTTTGAGCACAACTGACACGTGATTCTTCTTGTGCAGTCTTTGCTTAAGTGTCCTTTCACTAAGCATCCAAAGCAAAATCCATTCTTTCTCAAAAAGTCCAATTTGTCTTTATATAACTTAGCACTGAACTGGTAACAAGCATCTAAAGTGTGATTTTTCTCACAAAATGCACAAGGTTTAGTGAAAGCACTGATTTCTGATGCACCATTGTTCTTTGCTGTAGTCAAGTCTTTGTGGTTTTCACCAACCTGTTGTATGCCCGTAACAAAGCTGCTACCTCTTTTTCCTTCTTTCTTCAGCTTGGTTCTTTGAAGAGACTTGTTAGTGTGTTTCTTATCATCTGCCAAAGCATCCAGATCTCCAAAGAGAGGATTTGATATTACCTTTGCTTGTCGCTCAACAAATTCCACCAACTGTACGAACTTGGCTCTTCTTCGATTGTACTCCTCATAATCATAGGCGTGGGCCCTCCATCTTTCACAAAGTTTGTAGGGCAGTTTTGAGATAATAATCCTCATGTTGGTAGGATTATCTAACTCATCCATGTATTCAATGTCCTCCATAACATTGCGGCAAGTTACTAGGAACAATGAAAAAGCACTTAAAGACTTTCCATCCTCAGATTTTATTTCAGGCCATTTGAATGCCTTTTGCATCAAAGCTGTTGCAATTTTTAGCTCATTTCCAAACCTCTCATGTAACAGTCTCATAGCTTCTGCATAACCACGATGTTCTGGCATATGCTGGCAGCTCTTCACAAGATCTCTAGGCTCTCCTCTAGTATACTGTTCCAGAAAGTATAACTTATCAGCACTATTATCAGCTCTGGATTCAACAGCATGTTCAAACGCTTTCATAAAAGACCTGAACTCAAGTGGATCTCCATGAAACAAAGGAACATCACGCTGAGGTAAAGAAGACTGCCTTTGATTCTTCACAAGCATTTCTGTGATATCTGTCTGACGTTGCATCATTCTCTGGAACTCTACTGTATCAATATTATGGCGTGAATTCTCAACGTCTTGGGTAGACCATTCCTTTACAGTACTTGATTTCTTAGGTCTGGCACTTACAGGTACACTTGACTGGACTGCTTCACGACGTAGTAACACTTTGCCATTCTTTGATACACTACACTCATCGTGCTCATAATGCTCCAATTTGGGAACATCTACACCACTCAATTTGGTGACCACACTTTGACTGGCATAATGTTGTTGTTCTTCACAATCCTGATACACTTTTATTTTAGCGTTAGACATTGCAAGAGCTGTTTCTACTTCCAGCTTTTCCATTTCAGCCTTTAACTGTGCTTCCTTCATTTCCAGTGCCTGCCGTTCTTTCAAGGCTGCTGCTTTAGCCAACAAAGCTGCTCTGTTAGCTTCTTCCTTAAGACGAGCTGAGGATGCTGTTGACCTTGAGGACTTTTTGGATACAGATGTCACTCCACTTCCAGACTTATTAGAAGTGTGTGTCTTAGACGCCACCATTGACACACTGTCCATTGGCGACACTTCTTTGTCAGAAATTTGAGACATCTTAATGCTGTTCTTAATTTCCTCAATCCACAACTCTACTTTTTCCATGAATTTTTTGCAGCACAGCAATTTAGGTTGATACCAGAAGTCCTGATCAGGCACATGCTCTTCCTCTTTTAAGTACAACAACACTGAAGCATTGCTTTCAACAAATTCTTCAAACAGCCTTTTGTAGTTCTTAAACTGCTTAAGTTCAACATCATTCAAATTACAATCATTTTCCATAAGCTGCTCAATTTCGTTGGATTTTGCAGTTAATTGTCTCAACTTGCCTCTTCTGGCATTGATCTTGTTGTGAAGCTTCTCTTCCAAACCCTTGTCGGTGAGCGCCCTCCTACGTTCAGACTCGGTAATAGCAGCGTCATCATCTTCATCGTCTGCCATTTGTGAACTTCACTTACAAATCCACTTAGAATTAATTTCAACACTTATTGCAAGCGATAAAAGATGACCAATCTTCCTTTATTCATAAATCCAACATGCGCGAAACTGCACTACGTACTATTTTTTCCGCACCCAGCGCATTCTTCTGAGTTCGCGAGCACGTTCTTCTTTTAGAATTCACATGCAGGGAAAGTGCATTTTTTAAATCGCTTATCTTCACTTGAACGATGGAGAAGCTTTTGACTTTACATGTATGGGACATGTAATTTCCTTATAATTAATCCACAAGTTTTGACGCGTATCCTTCTTGTTGAACTCGTTTAATCACGACTCAGGAGTCCATGGAGTCCTTTTGTTTCTTCATTTATTTAACATGGAACGTTTTAACACTTCTTACAGTCTTCTTACATAAATCCTCTTACATTACAACAACTTATTTGCTGTATCTTGAAGAAATATAATTCCAGTTACAATCGTTTTTGATTACGGTCAAAAGCTTGTGTTCTCCAAAACTTGCACAGCTTACTAACTTCTCACGTGCATTAATTAACCATGCACGTGAACTACGAAATGACATCACTAGACATGCGCAGTAACAAACTAATACGAACTGAAAAATATACAGCATAATATAACACAAATAATTATGATAATCAATTTAAAATAATGAATTATGAAATATGGCTCTTACAATAGTAGTAGTAATAATAATAATAAATGATAACACAAGTTTAACACAGAAATGCTTTAAGTAACTCAAAAAATGGATTAGTAGCACCTTCACAACTGTGGATTACAATGAATTGAGTAGCTCACTAAGGGGTGGGGGAAGAATTTTTTAAAAACTCAAAACTTTGTATGCACTGGCAGTTCATTTACATGACAACAGGGTATTGGTGGTTAGAAAATGCAAGCTTTTGAAAACAAGTGCAAGTTTTTGAAAAACTGTTCTGTAATCTGTCTACTAGCAACTAATAAAAGCAACTAATAAAACATGCTCACAACTTTATTTATTTTTACTATTTTGGGCAAAGTACAATTTCCATACGCAGTTTCAACAACCATATCCATTTACAGTTGCCCAGTTGTATCTGGAAAGCGTCTCAATCCACCTTCTGAAGTACTTTGAGTGATCAGATTTAAATCTGTCTCACATGGATTCTCACGTTTAGAAAAGCTCTGAGGATCAAGCTGTATTTATGTCCACACAGAGATCAGCAAACTTCAGAGGTCATGTGATCATCTGTGATGGATTATCTGCTTTGACTTCTCACTTACGTCGAAAGTGCTGCACATATTTGCATCTTCATTGGCATCAGAGTTCTGCAAGTCAGAAAAACACAAACATTGTGAGTTCATGTTTGAAATCTGATAGCCTGGCAGTGAAGTTTACCAGAAGTGTAGTCAAGACCAGACCAATCAGGACCATGGGTGTGGTCAAGATCAAACCATTCAAGAGGGTAGTTAATTAGAAAATGATGTGATTATTTAAGTGATGATTGATCATTAGTAACAAAAATCTGCTGTTAACAAGCATAATCACTGAAGGAGCAGGTGTTCATCACCAGAGTTCATTATCTCATTAACTTCATGTTTCAGTGTTAATTTAACATTCTGTAGATTTGGGTATGCACATCTCTGCATGCAAAAAAAAAAAAAAATATATATATAATAATAATAATAATTGTGATCTTCTCACCGCAGAGTCCTTCAGAGCAGATCTTCTGTTCATCTTTTTAGTAAGACTGTCAGAAGAAAGATGAATAAACAGCACATTTACATAGTTTTGTGTGTGTGTGTGTGTGTGTGTGTGTGTGTGTGTGTGTGTGTGTGTGTGTGTGTGTGAATTATGTATTTTTTTACAGTTTTCACATTCAGCAGCAGCAGCTGTGATGTCTGTAAATCAAAGAATAAAAGAAAAAGAGGAAATGCATAACTTGTAGCTTTAAGGATTCATCTATATTTAATTTAGAATTTAGTGTTGATAAATGTATTAAATTTCTGTATATTTCCTACTTGCTGAAGGGCACAGATAAATATGGCATTTATTATAATAGGTTTATGTGAAGATTATTTTAATTTCAATTAAATTAAAAGTTGTTATATTTAAAGTCTAATAAATGTTAAAATTGATAATGTTGAATTTAATGTTGAATGGTTATAGTCAATGGTTAAATATTAGGGGGGAGGGGGGGGGGATACTAGATACATCAGTATATTTGTATGAGTGATACTCACCTTCAGCCATAAAAAAGATGTCACTAAACAAATATTAAAACTATACTTTCCTTATGTTGTTTCTACATTCATTTTCAATTTGAATGTGAAATTATTCCAATATAAAAGTATATTTAAAAACTTTAACGTTAGATGGGATTAATCATGATTAATCAAATTTAATTTTAGAAAGAAAAAAAAAGTGTGATTAATTAGTTGATTTATTTTAATTGATTGACAGCACTAATATCATCATCATCCAGTCTTTCTGGAATGACATGAAGAAACAGAACAGACTGAGACAGACTAAATCCAGAAAAACAGTGGCAACGTCTCCAAGATGCTTCAAGAAACCTACCTGCAAGCTCCCTGCAAAGCTATGTGCAAGTGCATCGAGGGCAAAAGCTGCTTTAAACGCAAAGGATGGTCACGACAAATGTTGATTTAATTTAGTTAATAGGAGTTCATTGATAAAGAAAATATATTTATGACATTATTTTTTTACAGCATTCTCATTTTACAGCATTTTTACACAAGTACTTTTAACAGTACTGTAGCTTTGCAGGGAGGTTTCTTGAAGCATCTTGGAGACGTTGCCACAGTTCTTCTGGATTTAGTCTGTCTCAGTTTGTTCTGATTCTTCATGTCATTCCAGACAGACTGGATGATGATGATGAGATCAGGGCCCGTATTTATCAAGCCTCTAAGAATTACTCTCAAGAACACTGCTAAGAATTGACTTAAGTGGAAAAAAATTCTTGGCTCAAAGCTGCGATTAAAAGTTAGTTATCAATCATCTCAGTCGTAATTTAAGCAAAGTGTAGGACTAAATCTTAAGTGTCAGTCTTAGAGATGATTCACGACACTTTGCTGTGCCACAAATGGGATTTTGGATGACGACATACGCATGGACCAATCACTGAATAGATTTCCTTAATTAAGAATATTCTCAGATAAATTCACATTGACTGGTTAAATTCCTAATAAGAGTTTACATTCAACACGCATTTGACAATAAAGACTTTTCAAGAGAACACATTATGGCAAGGAAACGAAGCATCATCACAACTTAATTTAGGGTGCCGATAGATGATAGTATAGTGTATCGACTGTTGCTGATGCCTTTGACGACAGCGAGACGATTATTATTATTATTATTATCCGTCAAAAATAGACTTTAATCTTTAGTGATGCAGCGCGGAGAGCGGCTTCAGAAACTTGCCACGGCGCGGCTGATCAGCACCGGTGGCTGTGGAGCTGTAACGCGCTGCAGACGCGTGCAGTGTAAATAAGGGGTAAGAGATTTATTCATCATACATCGTAGATCGCATAATACTCGCGCTAGACTGAAGTCAGTTATGATGTTGTTTGGTAATGTAAATGTTCTTTGCTCGTTTTGAATAACTGAGGAAATGTAACTTGTTTGATTAACTGCTCGTCGCCAAACATTTCAAAGACATTCCTCCTCTCCTGAAAGATTCACGCACGTCTCTGTCTCCTCAGCGCCATCACAAGCCCCTGCTGGCAACTCCTAACCACTTGAGAGACCTCTCCAGCTGTCTTAAATAACTGGGAGAGTAAGAGTGATTCTTAGCTTTAAGAAATTTGATAACTTGCTTTTATACTTAAGTTTGAAAGTAGGAGTAAATTTCATGAATTCTCAGCACTTAAGACTAAAATGGCACTTTGAGAAGCTTGATAAATACGGGCCCTGGGGCCGTATGTATAAAACTTCTCAGAAATGCTCTTAAGAATAGTCTTAAGCTTTGACTTAAGTGTCAAAAAATTCTTAGTAAAAAGTAGGACTTTTCTAAGAGTAGGAGACTTTTATAAAGAAGCTAAAAGCAACTTTCAGTAAAGTCTAAGACTGATTCTTAATTGTTGACTGAGGTAACACTTAAGTGTTGTGAACTAAGGACTACAATGATGTCAACACAAAATGGCTGACCTTGACCTCTGAATCAGCCAATAGTGAGCCTGCTCATGTAAGTTCACAGCAGCACAACGCCAATGATTTAATGTAACTACAATAAAATCATTTAATTAAGACACTGAAATATGTTAATATTTAAATGTATTTTTTAATGCTTTGCATTGTGCAAAATTATCACAAATTATTACTGATGCTTTGTTTTCTAATGGTATGTCTCCTCGTTTACAGTTGAAGCAATGATGTGAACACGAGTTCCATCAACAGCTCCAATAACTCCAGGAAAGCCCACAATCCTGATAAAAGTGGCTTGTTGTTGCAATATGGTTTGGTTGTCAGTTGGAAAGTCAATAAACTGTCATATAGTAGTGGCCAAAAGTGATGTCTGGCCTAGGAAATTTGACATCTTCACCCTTGATTAAAAATAATAATAAAAAAATTGCAAGATTTTGTAAGCATATTGCATAGTTGCTTAGAGTCAGTTGTTTTATTTGTGATAATAATGCAATGAAACATGCCAAATTGTGCGGTCATAATTTTTTGGCCATGCTGTCATACAAATAAATTATGAACACATGCAAAAACAAGAGGACCACTGATGAAATGTAAATAACTTATGTTGTAGTCAATGTGCCAATGTTGCCAATTTAGTGATTTTGTCACTAGATTTAGTGACTTCCTCATCCCTTTAGAGACTTTTTTTCAAAAGCCTAACAACAAAATCAATTTCTTGGACAAACCTTATCTACATTCCAAGACTCTCCCATGACGTCGTAAACATGAGTTCACTGATCTATATAAATATAAATATACTGTAGATCAGTGAACTCACCTTTATGAGGTCATCTAGCAACATTAAGTGACCAGTTTTAGCTACTTTCAATTGAAAGCAGTTGGCAACACTGGTCAGTGTTTTTTTGTCCTTTGTATTTTAATGGTTTAAGTGAAATGTGGGGTCATAAAAAAAATCCACATCACTTTTGACCACTGTTGTGTTTGGTGGAGTTAGTGCCACAATATGTAAGACCCTGCTTACAGTGTCATCACCGGTGCATTGCTGCATTTTTCCAATTTTCCAGCCAAAAGAATATGTAATTACTACTTTCATTTCTGCAGTTAGAGCATTGACTTGTTGAGTGGAAGAGGTTATAAAATTTCTTACTTTGTCAGTTACAAAAAAAAAAAAAAGACTTTTTGATCTTGATAATCAAGTTTGTATCGTTTTATCAACTCCACATTATTACACTACACAAGTCCAATATGTCATATTTTCGCTGGAAAGTGTTTGTCTTCTCCTCTTTGCTGCCATCTTGTTACTCCTAACTAGGTTAGGAGACCTCTTCAGCTCTCTTAAATAATTTAGGAGCTGAGACCTAGTCTTAACACTTAGGTACCTCTATGAATCACTCTTATTCTTAAGTCTAGGAATAAGAGTAAAATTACGTCATTCTTAGAATTTTGACACACTTAGGACTAAAATTTTACTCTGAGCGGCTTTATACATACGGCCCCTGATCTCTGTGTGGAGCAAAAAAAAAATCTCACTGGATTATTACAATTATTGGCAAAATTAATGTTTGGAAATGTAAACTGATATTTCCTTCTGACACACTAAAGGAAAAGATAGAAATAAGTGACTTAAAACCATTTTTAGCAGGTGAAATAGTGTGTGTGTGTGTGTGTGTGTGTGTGTATGTGTATATATATAGATATATATATATATAAAGGACACGTGTTTAACTTAATATTTAATAAATATAAGCTCTGACATGGACGTCTTACCAAATGTACACTGATGCTCCAAAAACAACACCACCAACAGCCACACCAACACCAAAAGCTTTAAACCACAAAATCCATCTGACTGCTGAAATACAGACAAAAACACACTAGCTGTTCATTAGGACTAAATAAGGCAAAACATTCTGAAAAATACATAAACAGGTGCAATAATACTCACACATTACACATAAAGTCACAGCGTCAGAGTATTTCTCTCCATGTTTATTGATGGACTTGCACTTGTATACTCCACTGTGATCAGATCTGATCTTTGAGATGCTGTAGATTCTTCCAGATCCTACAAACATTTCTCCTTTAAACCAGCTGAAGTTCAGAGCAGGTGGGTTTGAATCACTGCTGCAGCTCAGAGTCACTGAATCTCCCTCCACTATTTCACCAGATCCATTTATGGACACTGAGATGTTCCTGGGAGGATCTAAACAGAAAAATAATATATGTAATTTGCAATCTAAATAATTTGAGATCAAAGATGTTTAGATAATGTGTTGTCATAATTAGTTAAACCAGCAGTCAAGAACCTATGGCTCCTGAGCCAAACCTGGCTCTTTGACAAAAATCATGTGGCCTCACCAAGTCTCTTGCCCACACACAAATGATCGATAAAATTTAGACACATCAATAGAGATCAGCTTTGCTGAAAAAAGCAGGGTCAATTACAATCCATTATTGTACAGTCAATTTAAAGTTAATGAAAAGTTTATAATTATATATTTCAAATTGTACCAGCCAAAGTGCATGTTCAGTGCTGTTCGCAAGTGTCACAACATATAAAAAGTGACTGGACTGAAACATATTGTTTTACTAAAACTGATGTTCTGCAGTGCCAAGATGAGATATTTAGAAACATTCCACTGCGTACTTCCGCTTTTGCTGCAGATACTTTTTTGTCCTATAAACGTATCGTATTTATGTCCATGCGATAATCCGCAGAGTGTCAGTGGGCTGGACAATTTAAACTTATTAAGAAAGAATTGTGGATAAATTATCCATTGAGTTAAACCATCATTAACTCACACATGACATTTAAAGGCACAGCATCAGAGTATTTCTCTCCATATTTATTGATGGACTTGCACTTGTATTCTCCACTGTGATCAGAGCTGATCTTTGAGATGCTGTAGATTCTTCCAGATCCTACAAACGTTCCTCCTTTAAACCAGCTGATTTTTGCAGGTGGGTTTGAATCACTGCCGCAGCTCAGAGTCACTGAATCTCCCTCCACTATTTCACAGCATGGACTGATGGACACTGATAAGCTCCTTGGAGGGTCTAAAACAGAAAAATCATACATATCATTTATAGTCAAAAATAATTAGAGATCAAAGATGTTTAGATGATGTGTTGTCACAACCAGTTAAATCATCATTAACTCACACATTATGTTTAAAGTCACAGCATCAGAGTATTTATCTCCATGTTCATTTCTGGACTTGCACTTGTATTCTCCACTGTGATCAGAGCTGATGTTTGAGATGCTGTAGATTCTTCCAGATCCTACAAACGTTCCTCCATTAAACCAGCTGATTTCTGCAGGTGGGTTTGAATCACTGCTGCAGCTCAGAGTCACTGAATCTCCCTCCACTATTTCACCAGATCTATTTATAGACACTGAAATGCTCCTGGGAGGATCTAGTAACAATCACCAAACTTATTGTGACAAGGATGACAAAACATTTTTGTACTACTGTACCAATGTTTACTGAAAATCTGGAATGTTCTACAGCATCTTATGTTTTATAATAAACTCACACAAGACGTTTAAAGTCACAGCATCAGAGTCTGTCTGTCCATGTTCATTTCTGGACTTGCACTTGTATTCTCCACTGTGATCAGAGGTGATCTTTGAGATGCTGTAGATTCTTCCAGATCCTACAAAAGTTCCTCCTTTAAACCAGCTGATTTCTGCAGGTGGGTTTGAATCACTGCTGCAGTTCAGAGTCACTGAATCTCCCTCCATTATTTCACCAGATGGACTGATGGATACTGAGGCATTTCTAGATGCAACTAAAAAAAGACAAAAATTAAATATTCTCATCCAAAGGACTTTTTTTTCATCAAATAGAAGTACAAATAAAAAAAAATGGTATCCACAGTAATTGAAAATAGCAGGGTTTTCTTTGCACTAGGTATAAATAGTTGATATATGCTATTTATAATCGGCGGGAAAGCCGATTAGTCGGTGACTAATCGGCGGGAAAGCCGATTAGTCACCAGAAGAGAAGGACGGCAGCTCGCGTAAGTCTTGTAATACTTTTTCGCAGTTCTGTTGTTTAAATTATTTACTTGCTGCTAGGAAGGAATACTTCGTTTCCTACCTATTTCTATTGTGCATTTTCGTTGAGGTTTATATTTTTGATTGCACTTGCTGGCAATTTGAATAATTTGCACCTCAGCTAAGAACGAGCGTGTGTGATTGTGCGAAGTGTTTAGTTTCGTATACAGCAATTAGCAGTCCTTTAAGGTTATTGGCTGTGCTGAGCAGAAGCCGGCCTCAGCGACTGTTAAGTATTTAAACTGCTTGGTGGCTGTTATAAGTTGGGAAAGCCGATTAGTCACCAGAAGAGAAGGACGGCAGCTCGCGTAAGTCTTCTAATACTTTTTCGCAGTTCTGTTGTTTAAATTATTTACTTGCTGCTAGGAAGGAATACTTCGTTTCCTACCTATTTCTATTGTGCATTTTCGTTGAGGTTTATATTTTTGATTGCACTTGCTGGCAATTTGAATAATTTGCACCTCAGCTAAGAACGAGCGTGTGTGATTGTGCGAAGTGTTTAGTTTCGTATACAGCAATTTGCAGTCCTTTAAGGTTATTGGCTGTGCTGAGCAGAAGCCGGCCTCAGCTGTTTTCACTCTAGTATCCTAGTCCGTATTTATTTGACGTCTGTGCGCTGACGCGGAAGCGTCTGCGGAAGCGTTCAGCCATCGTGCTCAGCCTCCTCGTTTGAAGACCAACGAGTGTAAAGACAGACGACTTTTCCTGCGCGACTTCAACCGAGCAACGACACCGAGCACACACTTAAGTATCATTTCTATCTTCCCTCACACACTCTCCTTCCATATCCTCTATCCCTCCACCTCTATCATGTGTTTCGAAACCATTCCGGTTCTCTCCCAACCACGCTCCAAAATCACATGCAGACGGCAACGTAATCCTGCTAACCTGCGCCCGATCGCTACATCTTCTACTGCACCTCTTTCTTTCTCTGTGGGTATTTGGAATTGCCAGTCAGCTGTCAACAAAGCTGACTTCATTTCTGCTTTTTCCTTACAATCCACTATCAGCATCTTGGGCTTGACTGAGACCTGGATTCGTCCAGAAGACTCCGCTACCCCGGCTGCTCTCTCTCCAAATTTCTCTTTCTCTCACACCCCAAGGCAAGTTGGCCGGGGTGGGGGCACTGGTCTGCTCATTTCAAACAAATGGAAATACTCAACCCATTCTCCCCTAGGCAATCACAACTCATTTGAATCTCATGCGATTACTGTAACGGCTCCTATAAAACTCCAGATAGTAGTAATCTACCGTCCCCCTGGCCAAACTCTAGCCACCTTCTTGGAGGAGCTGGACGGCCTGCTGTCCTCTTTCATGGAGGATGGCACTCCACTCCTAGTCTTTGGCGATTTCAACATTCACCTAGACAGGCCTTATGCTACAGACTTCCATTCACTCCTAGCTTCATTTGATCTCAAACGCCTTACCACTACTAGCACGCACAAATCAGGCAGCCAACTTGATTTAATTTACACACGCAACTGTACTACAGATAACATTCTGGTACAACCACTACATATCTCTGACCATTTCTTCATTACATTTACCTTACATTTTACTACCCAGGTGCCACCAGCTCCCTTACCGGTTACTTTCAGACGTAACCTACGCTCCCTTTCCCCCACCCTTCTTTCCTCTGTAGTATCCTCCTCTCTTCCCTCACCTATCCATTTCACTTCTCTGGATGTGAATGCAGCTACTGACACTTTATGCTCTACCTTAACCTCTTGTCTAGACGACATTTGTCCTCTCTCCTCCAGGCCAGCACGGGCTACCCCTTCTAACCCCTGGTTATCCGATGTTCTTCGTGAGCATCGGACCAAACTCAGAACGGCAGAGAGAAAATGGCGCAAATCAAACGATCCGTTGGACCTGACTAGGTATCAGTCTTTGCTTTCGTCTTTCTCTACTGAAGTCCACACTGCCAAATCCTCACACTTCCACAACAAGATCAACAGTGCTCCAGACATGCGTGATCTCTTCAGAACATTTAATTATCTCCTCTGTCCCCCTCCACCACCGCCCACCACTTCTATAACAGCTGACGACTTTGCCACTTTTTTCACCGACAAAACTAGAACAATCGGTAACCAGTTCTCAACTCCACACACACAGGACCTCCAACCAACCACATCCACTGCTCAAACTCCCATCTTCTCCTTCTGTCCCCTCACCGAGGCGGAAGTATCCAAACTTCTCCTCTCCTGCCATCCTACAACATGTCCTCTTGACCCAATCCCCTCTCACCTTCTCCAAGCAATCTCTCCCACACTCTTACCGGCACTCACACACATTATCAACACATCTCTCCGCACTGGCATCTTCCCCACAGCGCACAAGCAGGCCCGGGTAACCCCACTGCTCAAAAAACCTACATTAAACACTTCTCTTTTAGAAAACTACAGACCTGTCTCTCTCCTTCCATTCGTAGCGAAAACACTCGAACGAGTTGTCTTCAACCAGCTCTCACTGTTCCTTTCACAGTACAACAAACTGGATGCTAAACAGTCAGGTTTCAGGAGTGGCCATTCAACAGAGACTGCACTACTCTCAGTCACTGAAGCCCTACGAGTCGCAAAGGCCGATTCCAAATCATCAGTCCTCATTCTGCTCGATCTTTCTGCTGCTTTTGACACTGTCAATCATCAGATCCTCCTGTCCACCCTCTCATCGCTGGGCATCACTGGGATTCCACTTCGCTGGTTTGAATCCTATCTCACCGGTAGGTCCTTCAGGGTGGCCTGGGGTGGGGAGGTATCCAAAGCGCATCAACTGGTCACTGGGGTTCCTCAGGGATCGGTTCTTGGACCCCTCCTCTTCTCAACATACACTACATCACTGGGACCCATCATACAGGCACATGGCTTCTCCTACCATTGCTACGCCGATGACACACAGCTCTATCTCTCTTTTCAACCAGATGATACAACGGTAGCTGCACGGATCTCAGGCTGCCTGGCGGACATCTCGGCATGGATGAAAGAACATCACCTACAGCTCAACCTGGCAAAGACTGAGCTACTTGTCGTCCCTGCCACTCCGACTCTACAGCATGACTTCTCGATTCAATTAGGCACATCAATAATTACCCCATCAACTTCGGTCAGAAATCTTGGTGTAATCTTTGATGACCAGCTGACCTTCAAAGAGCACATTGCAAAGACTGCTCGATCTTGCAGGTTTGCGCTACACAACATCAGAAAAATCAGGCCCTTCCTGACAGAGCATGCTGCGCAACTTCTTGTCCAGGCCCTTGTCGTTTCTAGGCTGGACTACTGCAATGCCCTTCTGGCTGGTCTTCCATCAAACACAATCAAACCTCTACAAATGATTCAGAATGCAGCGGCACGACTGGTCTTCAATGAGCCCAAAAGAACCCATGTTACACCTCTCTTCATCTCACTGCACTGGCTACCAGTGGCAGCTCGCATCAAGTTCAAGACACTGATGCTTGCATACAGAACGACCACAGGCTCAGCACCCTCCTACTTCCACGCACTATTACAAATCTACATCCCCTCCAGAAGTCTGAGATCTGCTAGTGAGCGACGCCTTGTGGTACCATCACAGAGAGGCTCAAAATCACTCTCCAGAACATTCTCATTCACCATTCCTGGATGGTGGAATAATCTTCCCACCCCTATCCGGAATGCTGGATCCCTGTCAATCTTCAAGCAACAACTGAAGACTCATCTCTTTCGGTACTACTTGACTTCATCCTAAACTTTAAAAAAAAAAAAAAAAAAAAAAACTTTCCCTTTATCTTTCTCTCCTTCCCTTGCTAGCTTGTAATTATTTGAACAATGACTGAGACTTGGTGTTACGAGCACTTCCTCTGTCTGATTGCCTCTTCAAGATGAATCGCTTTATGTACTCCCCAATTGTAAGTCGCTTTGGATAAAAGCGTCTGCCAAATGACTAAATGTAAATGTAAATGTATTTATATTTAGTGCATATAGTGGCAGATACTGCACCTCAGTGTATTGCAGTATATTATAAAACAGTATAAGAACATTGTCAGGGCTACACTGACTTAATAAGCGCATAACAAATATGAAGCGTTATATATCAAAAGTTTTTAATCCAACAAGGGTAAATTAAGGTGACCAGATGTGCCACTTCCTGGGGACATGTTCTGCACAGAATTTCTTAATTTTCTTAATCGAATCACTCTTGCGGTACTTTGAAGTCATACAGCGATCAATCGGAGCAGTGCAAACAAACAACACCTGGTTATTTTAGGCAATTTAGAAATCATGGGCTGAACATGTCCTCAGGAAGTGGCAAGTCTGGTCACCTTAGGGTAAATCCAACAAGGGTAATCCAAACACAGGTAGCACAGTAATGTTCAAGACGTGTAGACGTATTAGATGAAAGACCATACAAACTCAAAGTGAACACACAGAAACTTAAATACATAGACAAGGATAATTAACTAGACACACCTGAACAGAATGACACAAGCAATACAATATGGTGCAAATGGAAAACAAAGTTCAAATTAACAGAAACCATGACAGAACGCCCCCTCCTGGAAGGCGTGACCTTGCACTGTAAAGAGAGGAGGATGAGTAGATGGCCAGGGAGGAGCAGACGGAGGAAGGAGCCAAGAGCAGGAGGAGCTCGGCAGGACCCAGACAGCAGCCAAGAAGGCAACCCACGGTGAAGCCAAAGGATGGAGGAGGAAGGGCTGATGACTCCAGGGGGCCAACTGACGGAAGCAGAGCTGGTGGTAAGGGAGCCCAGGGTCGAGATGGAGAGCCGATGAGCCAAGGCGATACTGAGGATCCGGAGGGACATGGCAAAGCCGACAGTTCTGGTGACCAAAGAGTAAGTGGGGATCCGGAAGGCTGCGGTGGGGCCAGAGTGACAGAGGACCAAGGTGGAGCTGGAGGGAGGGGGGAACCCAACAGAGCCAGAGGGACGAGGGAGCCCGGCAGCAGAGCTGGTGGACTGACGGGCTATGGTGGAGATGAGGGAGATAGGAGCCAAGGTGGAGCTGATGGGTAGACAGGCCGAGGTGGAGTCTGGGTCTCTGAGGGTGGAGGAGGAGACCAGGGATCCTCCAACCACAATGGTGCTAGAGACTGACATGCCCATGGCGAATCCCCACCACAGATGGCAAGCTGAGGATGAGCTGATGGACTGATGGAAACCAGCAAAGGCAGGACTGAGGAGCCAAGGAGACAGAAGAGCAGAGATGCGAGAGGAGGCTGGGTGGGAGTTCATGGCAGTCTGGCTTTTCTATGATGGTGTATGCTGCCCACACACACCAAATAGAGACCCCTAGTACTGGGAGTGCTATGGATAGGGGAACAACCTCCATGGTTGTGACAGGACAAACAGACAGTTTGGGCACAATCTCCGTGGTCGTGACAGGATAAACAGACCAATGATGGTGGAAGAAGTATTGGCATATCTGCATATATATCCATAGTTTCCTCTGAGCTCAGCCTCAGATGTAGACTAATGGGGGAGCTTTCCTCTGAACCCTCGATCTCCACTGTATCATCCATCGCCGCATGCGTTATTGCCAGATCACGCACCTGTTCAGACAATTGAAGAGTCTCTGGCTATGGGGTGATCCTCAGCTCTGTCACTCCTTCTGGGGATGGCTTGTTGTGGGAATGTAAATATACAGACCCAACCACGATAATTAACTAGACACACCCAGGGCACCTTAAAGGGGTCATCGGATGTGAAATGCACTTTTACAGGTTGTTTGAACATAAATATGTGTTGGCAGTGTGTGTACACAACCACCCTATAATGATAAAAATCTACCCAGTGTTTTTTTTTTTATATACTAAAATCATTACCCCTTTCTCAAATCAAGCCGTTCTCAGCTTCTTGTCTGTGTGACATCACACGGACGAAGGCCACTCCCATGATAGTTGATTGACAGTAGCATTTCAGCACAGACTGGACTGGTGTCTTACCTTAGACCCACCCTGAGTGAGCTTTCATCAGTCCGCCATTGTTTCAATGCTGGAGCAGATGTAGACAAGAATGGCTCCTATACGATGGAAGTGTTTTGTTGTTGGATGTAATAATGAACATAGCAGTTGTCATTTACTCCCAACTCCCTCTGAGCCGCTGAAGACGCAGTGAATTGCATTTGTTTGTGAAGGGAATGCACCCCCAATCTACCTAAATGCATCTATGTTCACGCGAATCATTCATGATCCAGCTTCACCTACAGGAGAAGTGAGTATACATTTTTTTTAATGAATCTTTGCAAATCGCCAAATTCCTAATAATGCGCTAGTTAGCAAGTTTCACGATGAATGCAGCTAAAGTTTACCATCTCTCAGAGAGCAGCTCAGAAGAGAGGGGTGGGGTGAGCAGAGCTCACTTGAATTTAAAGCGACATGCAAGAATACAGCTTGCATTAGACAGAGCTGTTTTTGACAGGGTAAAAAGGGTGTTGTTTTACACTAACGTTGATAATTTGTTTTTTTTTTACTTTTTAATTTACTTTTTTAGCTTCTGTATTTATGTTGAATTTCAATTTTTTCCTGTTGAAATGGCAGTTAACATTTGCAACACTAATATGTTAATAAAAGTAAATATGCAAATTTACTCTGCCAGAAGTTGGCGCTTGTGGAACATCAGAATTATAGCCATTACAAAAACTAAAAACTACATTATTATTATACAGGCAGTATTGGAAGATAATATGAAAAAGGTATCATTTAAACACCAATAATTAAACAAAATATTCATTATTCAGCATCAGTAGATCAAAACTATCACTTGGCAAGTTAGCATAAATGAGGGCTATTTGGTAATTGCAAAAACATGCAGTGTTTGTGTTTAATTAATTTAATCATAGCAATATAAATTTAATTAACAGATTTAAGCAATAGTATGATTCCTATTTTTCCATCCCCGGATTTAAAACCTCCTGAAATTAAAACTGAGATGTTGAAGCAGCACCTCTGATGGAACACAGTGACTGAATCTAAACCTTCACCTGACACTCATATTAGCCTATATCCACGCAAGTGTAAGTTACTGAAATCGCTATGACAGAACACTTGTTGTCCGGTTCCTTTCATACAGCAGGAATCACCGAAAATGGTGTTGCGAGTCCTAAAAATATTTGAGCATGCAAGTTTTTTTTTTTGTTTTGTTTTGTTTTTTTAATGAGCAGCTCATTCATAAATTTGTACGATCTTTCGTTCATGCTGTGGAAATACAAGCGGAATACAGAAGACAACAAGCGCAACACTGAAAATAGGCAGATGTACACAAGGTCTATTGAATGCTGTTCACACTGCTGCAAACTCCCATACAAATAATTATTTGAAAAATATAATTTTCTTTGAACCAGTAGGCCCCTCCCCAGTGTAGGCCCCTGGGCTTCAGCCCCTTGAAGCCCATGCGTTAATTGCATGCCTGGACACACCTAAACAGAATGACACAATCAACATAACAAGGGATACGGGCAAAAGGAAAACAAGTTCAAATTAACAGAAACCATGGCAAACATCATATTTAGTGTATATGATTACATTAATTGAAACCATAATGAAGCTACTTTATTGGGACATTATTGTACTTGAAATTATAGCCCCTACGCCTACTCCTAACCCTACTCGATAAACACTTTATTCCCACTATTAAATATACTTTAGCAATTTACTTTTTTCACCTTTTATTATTATTATTATTATGTAGCGCCTCTCTAGCTTGTTTCACTATAATGAGAGGTGGCTATCCTGAGTTCTTTAAATTTCTTTTCAGTCAAATATGTGAGTTTCACTAATAAATGTATCAGTATTCAACTGGTGTGTGTGTAATTATTAACTCCTTGTATGAAATACTCTTTCCCTCTAAATCACTATTTAAGCAGTACTATTTAAACTTTAAACGGAAATGAAATGTCTTTCAAGTACTTTTATCTTATAAATACTTTCACATTTAACTCAAAAATTACTCTCTTTCCTTAATCAACTTAAAATATCAGTCAGTAACCACAACTGTTTTATAAAAAATATGACAGATTTAGTTAGAAAAAGTGTGTCAGAAAGTAAAAAGGTATTAATAAACTCACTTTTCAGATCACAAAGGCATTTACATTCACATTCAAACAATAGGGCCCAAGAAAATAAAATAGCCGGCAAAACTCTATTTTAAATTTGAAATACCCTTCAAATGTTCAAATGATGCAGGCCTGAATGTAGCTTGAGTACGTTGTAGCCTTAAACGAAATGGCTGCTTCACCACACAGGCCAAACAAAACAAATGGTCCCTTATATACTCAATGTAGATGTAAGCTCGCACGTACAGGATCAAAGGCGTCAGTACCAGGAAACAGGATGAAGAGAGTCGAAGAGAAGAGAAAGTTGACGAGGAAAGTCACATGGTCGACGATACGGGCAAAGTCCATCTCTCGGTAACGCTATCCGGCTCCGTCAGGGTCTTTGATCAACGTCACTCTCACAGTTCCACACAGGCTTAACTACTCGAGATCGCTGGCCGCTAGCTTGATAGTGAAGTCCACGCAAAACACTAAGCACTAATTTCAGTCTTCGTGTGCGGAGTATGACACTCACACTGACAGAATTATCACCATTAAAGTGAATCTAAGAGTCCTTGTTGAACACTTTCACTAAAACAGGTGCATTAGCTATATTCACATTAACCACATTTTTCTTCTCCGTCCACACACTCTGTCTCGCGATCCTCTTCTCCCCTTGTCCTTTGACCTCAACCCTGATAGGCTCATTACAAACTTTCAGAAATAAAATAAATTCACAAAACATTTCTGTAACTCTTTCGTTCTATTCTTACCGGCATCATTAAAGCATCTTCACAAATATTATTAACCAAAAAAAATTTAACATTTTAAATGTAAAACATGAACATAACACAATATACATTTTTCTTATTGAGCAAAATCACAACTTCATTACTGGTCAATGATTCTTAACTTTTTTAACCTCAAATTCCATTTATTAAACTATGAAATTATTAATTCCAACTTATATAACTTTTACTAATGATAAGGATTTCAACAGGGTTACACCCTCCCCCTTTTAAATGTCTGTGTGTCCTCATCAAACATTAATAAACTAACAAAGGAGTCATAAGGTCTAGTGTTTTCCTATTTTAATGACTATCCCTCTGTGTACAATAGTCAAAGGCTCATCCCTTGATCTACCAGGCTCATCATAGGTAAGTCTAATAGTTGGCTTGGCAGTTCTCTTGGGTCTAGGCTCAGATCTGGGCTGCACTCTATCCTCCTGGACCTCAGATACTACTTCTTGTTCAGACTCCGATTCAGCTTCACTAGTTTCTTCCAGAGCTACTTCTGGATCACACTCCTCATCCTCAGGTCCTGGTTCAGAGTTCTGTTCAACCTCTTCTGGGCCTGAATCATTTTCATGTTCTGTTTCAGGGGCATCTTCTAATTCAATTACTGGCCTAGCCGTATTTAGCACCCTCGGGACAGGCTCTCTCCGATTGCAACGGTGAGTGGCATAATACTCCATGTCAGAAGACGAATCAGAAAACTCCTGTAACTCTTGAATCTCTGGTCTGGAATCCCTTTGACTTCTCTTACGAGTGTCTGCTCTGGTCTTGGGTTTCTCAGGCGGATCAACATCCTGGTCAGTGAAAGGCATTCTCACCAGCTGTCCAATCGGAAGAAGGTGGTCCCTGTGTATAGTCTTTGTCCCTAACCTTCCATCCTCCCGCTTGATCTTGAACACCGGTAGGTTTGGCATCTTCCCAACGACAACATAGGGGTCAGGACTCCACTTGCTTTCCAGTTTGTGCTTGCCTTTCAAGCCTAGATTCCGGAGCAGTACTCTGTCGCCGATCTCTATGGACTGAAAGGTAACTCGGCGATCATACAACCTTTTGTTTCTCTGGTGACGTTGGTTTGCAGCATCAGAGGCTAACTTGTAAGCTTGCTTCAAGTCTTCCTTCAGCTTTGTGACATATCGGGTGTGAGACACCTCTTCTATGCCATCTGGGGACGTTCCAAAGCATAGGTCAACAGGAAGTCTCGCCTCTCTGCCAAACATTAGATGGTACGGTGAGTACCCTGTGGCATCACACTTAGTACTGTTGTACGCGTGGACCAGGTAAGGCACATGTTGACTCCACGTACGCTTCTTCTCCCGGCCTAACGTACCAAGCATAGAGAGCAGAGTTCGGTTGAACCTTTCTGGCTGTGGGTCTCCTTGCGGATGATATGGCGTTGTCCGCGACTTGCGTATCCCCATCAAGGTCAACAGTTCTCGGATCAGACGGCTCTCGAAATCTCTTCCTTGATCCGAATGGATCTTTGAAGGCAGTCCATAATGTATGAAATATTTCTCCATCAGAACCTTTGCCACAACATGAGCCTTCTGGCTTTTAGTTGGGAAAGCCTAGGCGTATCTCGTGAAATGATCCGTGACCACTAACACGTTACTTATGCCTTTGGAGTCAGGCTCCATGGACAGAAAGTCCATGCACACTAAATCCATAGGCCCCTGACTTACAATCTGGTGCAATGGAGCAGCTCTCTGTATGGGGGTCTTGTGAGTGACGCACTCCCCACAGTTCTTAATGTATTCTTCCACTTGCTTCGACATCCTAGGCCAAAAGAATCTACTTCGGAGCAGGTCAACAGTTCTTTCTTGTCCAAGGTGCCCCACGTCATCATGCATCAGGATGAGTTGATTGACCACATCTCCGGATGGTCTATTAGTGTACCGGTACAGCAATCCATCTTTCATTGACAGCTTCCCAGCTTCTCTTTTCAATCTGGACAACTCAGGACTCATGTCCCCCTCATCTGGCCAGTGCCCACTCTTGATGGCTTGGATGGCCGGTCCAATGGCTTCATCCTCTTCTTGAGCCTTTCTGAGACTCATTTTGGACATGAGTTCCAGGGACTTTAACTCCATGTGTGTTGGAAACGCATACAGGTCAGGAACACAGTGGGGAGATGCTCCGAGCTGAGCAACACCGACTGGTGTACTACGTGCAGACTCTGGGATGCAGACTCTCTGGCAGATGGTTTTCACTCCAGACTGAGGTATAGTCACCCAGCCATTGTCATCCTCCTCTGACATGTTCCTGGACAACAGGTCGGCATCAATGTTCTGTCGGCCTGGGCGATACTGCACATCAAACTCGTACGTCGATAGGGCAGCTAGCCAGCGATGCCCCACCGCATTGAGCTTGGCTGTGGACAGCACGTACGTCAGGGGGTTGTTGTCAGTACGTACGGTGAATCTTGCCCCATACAAATAGTCGTGGAATTTGTCAACTACTGCCCACTTGAGAGACAAGAATTCCAGCTGATGTATGGGGTAGTTTCTCTCTGCAGAGCTGAATTTTCTGCTTGCAAAGGCAACTGGTCTCAGGCCTCCAGGGTGTTCTTGGTAAAGAACAGCACCCAGACCCTTCAAGCTTGCATCCACATGCAGGATGTATGGACGTTGTGGATTGGCAAATGCCAGGACAGGCGCATGTGTCAGACAGTGAATTATGCGATGAAATGCATCTGTACAGGATTTGTCCCATCTTTCCCCGAACGGTTCTGATTCTTTCAAGTAGACTTTGTTCACATCTTGGTCATATTTATTTCTCTTCTGAGTTGGAGCATATCCCTTTGTGAGTTCAGTCAGTGGTCTTACAATTTCAGAATAGTTCTGGATGAATCGACGGTAATAACCGCAAAATCCTAGAAGAGATTGCAACGTCTTCAAGTTTGTTGGCATGGGCCATGCAGTGACGGCCTCAATCTTGTTTGGATCTGGGGCAACTCCATCGGCAGACACAATGTGCCCCAGGTACTTGACCCTTGGCAGACAGATCTGGCACTTGTCCACTGAGAGCTTCAGCCCAACTTCACCGAGACGATCTAGGACCTTGAGCAGTCTCTCTTCATGTTCCTCAAGAGTTTTTCCAAACACGATCACGTCGTCCAGGTACACCAGCACTTTTAAGAGGTTCATGTCACCGACAGCCTTTTCCATCAACCTTTGAAAGGTTGCTGGTGCCCCAGTGATGCCTTGCGGCATTCGTTCGAACTGAAAAAATCCTAACGGGCAAATGAATGCTGTCTTCTCTTTGTCCTCTTCGGACATGGCTATCTGGTAGTAACCTGAACGCAAATCCAGTACAGAGAACCACTGACTTCCTGTTAAGGCATTCAGCGCATCTTCAATGCATGGTGTAGTGTATTGGTCGGGTATGGTTCGGCTATTCAATAGTCTGTAATCTATGCACATCCTAATAGCCCCAGTCTTCTTTCTAACTACAACTATTGGGGATGCATAGGGGCTCCGCGACTCTGTTATGATCCCAGCCTGCAGCAGTTCTTGTAAATGCTTTCTCACGTCTTCGATATCTGCTGGGGCTAGCCGGCGTGATCGTTGACGGAAAGGTCGGGAATCAGAAAGTCGGATTCTGTGTTCTACTCCTCTTGCTAATCCCACGTCCCACTCGTGCATTGAGAAGACATGAGACTTTTGAGCGAGTTTCTTACATAATCTGTGCTTCCACTGTTCAGAGATGGGGGAGTCTCCAAAATTGATCATGCTCTCCAGTCTCCTTAGGGGGAATCGTCGCAACTGAATCAATGTGGTACACACATCCAATCACTGTTCCCACAGGAATGGAAGTTTCTCTTGAAGAGTCGTTTTTGAGTAGTATTCTCAAACTGTTGACATCCAATGCCCCACTGGGCACAACCATGGGATGAAAAATCACATCAGCAGGTAAGGCAGCTGTGGGTGAGGAGTCAATCATCAGGATTTCTTGAGCAATAGGCTTCCTCAGCTCGACTTTGCACACAACCTGAGTGTCACCATCTGGGGGTAAGACCAAAGGGCTTGGACCCATCCACCTGACACGGCCCGCCTCCTCCTCTTGGACCGGGACTGCAACACCCTTTAGAGCAGGTTGATCTTCCTCCTCATGAACACGAAGACCTAGTGTTCGGGTGACATCAATGCCATTGACTTTGCATTGATTCACCAAGCGTCTAACATGGCTCGCATTGGTGCCCACAATGACAGCGGTCTTATCTTCACTCCTGGGGTTAGGACATATGAGAGCTAGGACAGTTACAGTCTGACTGGTTCCTAATACCTCAGCTGGATACTCCATATCAACTACCACGTAGCCACGGTAAGGGTAGCTAGCTCCAGACTCACTTAAACCCCACAGGGAAAGACCAGCTACTGGCTGAATGGGGATATCAGACAAGTACTTCTGGTACCAGGGTTCAAAAATGATCGTCACCTGAGAGCCGCTATCTAATAGAGCAGTGCAGGGTTGTCCACTAACCTTCAGCGGCACCAGGCTATGCGGCCCAACTAACCCCTCAGGAACTTGCACGCTCTCAAGCATGTCAGCTGTACTTTCCTTAACAGAACAGTTAACTGCATTAGTGGTGGCATCACTTGACGACTGGTTGTTCTTGGACAACTTCAGAGCTTGGATAAGTCTCTTGATAACTTTAGCCTGGTTTTCTGGGCTTTGACACTTCCTGGCGAAATGCCCACTCTCACCACATCGATAGCAGAAGTGTTCCTCCGATACTTTGAATGATCGTTCTGGGGAGCTGGCTACTCGCTTGGAGGTATTCACAGCTGAAACGGCAGCTTGAGGTTCAGCTACTTTATGTGAGACTTTCTGTTGCAAGCGCTTCATTTGTTTCTTCAAAGCTGCTATCTCACTGTCCGAACTGCACTCACTGTACACTACATTTGGGGAAAATTTCTCACTGCTAACTGACGTGTCTTGTGCTGGCTTAGACACGACAGCAGCCACCAAGGCCTTTAGTTCCTTGATCTCAGTCTTCAAGTTCTGAATTTCAGTCTGTTTCACATCAGCATTCTGCCTTACATTTCCACCTTGCAGGACAGGAGTTATCTTCTTTCGTGAGGCCTCATATTCCTCTTCTGTGCGTATTTCCTTCAACAGCTGGAGAAAGGTGGGGGGCTTTGCTCTTCTCTCTCTCAGACGAAGGTTAACTAACATCAGATCAGAGGCTATCGCACCACGCAACAACTGGTCAAGTCTTGCTTTATCTGCACATCCAAGGGGGAGACCATCTCTCTGCACCACCCTATTTAACGACTGTTCTAGACGTCTGAGGAAGTTAGACAGCTTCTCACCTGGTTGTTGCTGCAGTAAACGAAATGCAAAATACATTCCATGCTCACTTGATGACTATACGTCTTGTCCAGTAAATCACTCACAGCTCGCAGAATGGCCTCGGTTGACTTAGCAGCAGCCCCATCTTCAGGGAACAATGTGCGAAGGTCTTCAACATGTTTGCCTGGAGCTTGTTGCGTTCCAGACATATCAACTTGTGTATTGGCTCGCGCTGCATCCGCTATGATGACAGGCCACGGCCCTCCACCATAGATAGGAAGCACTTCAACGGGAACGATTTCGCCTTTACTACTTCCTTACATTCACACAAAACCAAGTATCGGTTTAGTTGACTGTTGAAAGTTCGCCCTCTGACTCGCACACGTCCCAAACACTTCACTGTTTGCATTGTCTCTTCTATTGCACTTGGGTCTACATCTTCTCGAGTGAGCACCATGACTGCATGAGCCTCATCTAATGCCTCGCCACGGCACCATCCCTTTAATTCTGATACTAGCTCTTTCATACGGTCCATTTTAACTTATCAGTTAGCACTATTAAAAGCTTCAGAATGCTAATTTTTAATGTAAAATGTACAAAAAACAAGAAACCCACATTAAGGATCCCGGCGGTGCCTCCAATTTATGTAGCGCCTCTCTAGCTTGTTTCACTATAATGAGAGGTGGCTATCCTGAGTTCTTTAAATTTCTTTTCAGTCAAATATGTGAGTTTCACTAATAAATGTATCAGTATTCAACTGGTGTGTGTGTAATTATTAACTCCTTGTATGAAATACTCTTTCCCTCTAAATCACTATTTAAGCAGTACTATGTAAACTTTAAACGGAAATGAAATGTCTTTCAAGTACTTTTATCTTATAAATACTTTCACATTTAACTCAAAAATTACTCTCTTTCCTTAATCAACTTAAAATATCAGTCAGTAACCACAACTGTTTTATAAAAAATATGACAGATTTAGTTAGAAAAAGTGTGTCAGAAAGCAAAAAGGTATTAATAAACTCACTTTTCAGATCACAAAGGCATTTACATTCACATTCAAACAATAGGGCCCAAGAAAATAAAATAGCCGGCAAAACTCTATTTTAAATTTGAAATACCCTTCAAATGTTCAAATGATGCAGGCCTGAATGTAGCTTGAGTACGTTGTAGCCTTAAACGAAATGGCTGCTTCACCACACAGGCCAAACAAAAACAAATGGTACCTTATATACTCAATGTAGATGTAAGCTCGCACGTACAGGATCAAAGGCGTCAGTACCAGGAAACAGGATGAAGAGAGTCGAAGAGAAGAGAAAGTTGACGAGGAAAGTCACATGGTCGACGATACGGGCAAAGTCCATCTCTCGGTAACGCTATCCGGCTCCGTCAGGGTCTTTGATCAACGTCACTCTCACAGTTCCACACAGGCTTAACTACTCGAGATCGCTGGCCGCTAGCTTGATAGTGAAGTCCATGCAAAACACTAAGCACTAATTTCAGTCTTCGTGTGCGGAGTATGACACTCACACTGACAGAATTATCACCATTAAAGTGAATCTAAGAGTCCTTGTTGAACACTTTCACTAAAACAGGTGCATTAGCTATATTCACATTAACCACATTTTTCTTCTCCGTCCACACACTCTGTCTCGCGATCCTCTTGTCCTTTGACCTCAACCCTGATAGGCTCATTACAAACTTTCAGAAATAAAATAAATTCACAAAACATTTCTGTAACTCTTTCGTTCTATTCTTACC
The DNA here is from genome assembly GCA_027422415.1 of Schizothorax lantsangensis. Classification (NCBI taxonomy): domain Eukaryota; kingdom Metazoa; phylum Chordata; class Actinopteri; order Cypriniformes; family Cyprinidae; genus Schizothorax; species Schizothorax lantsangensis. Next base: position 96,316 of record JAPDDO010000205.1, read on the forward strand.
GGCATCATTAAAGCATCTTCACAAATATTATTAACCAAAAAATATTTAACCTTTTAAATGTAAAACATGAACATAACACAATATACATTTTTCTTATTGAGCAAAATCACAACTTCATTACTGGTCAATGATTCTTAACTTTTTTAACCTCAAATTCCATTTATTAAACTATGAAATTATTAATTCCAACTTATATAACTTTTACTAATGATAAGGATTTCAACAGGGTTACAATTATTTTATTTTTATTTTTTATTTTTTATTTATGAATGCATGAATGAATGAATGAATGAATACATCTCCGAGCTGAAATGTTAAATTTAAAGAAAACCTCAATCTGTACTCACACGTGACACTGAGATAAACAGCAGGAGAGATGTAAGTGTGTCCATGTAGAGCACAGCTATATCTGCCTGCATCCTCTCTTCTGACTGACTGCAGCAGGAGTTGATTGTTTCTGTCTCTTCTCTCAGTTAATGGCTGTGAGTTTCTGTACCAGATGAATGTTGCTCTGTCAGTCAGAGCGCAGCTGCTTTTACATGTCAGACTGACATTATAACCCTCTGTCACTCTCTCAGGAGACTCCACCTGAAGATCTGAACACAACACACACATTGGGCCTCATTTACAAAACGAACACACAATTTGGTTGTACGGTTGTTTCTACACAAAACTTGGAATTTTTCATGTGGAAATGAGCGCTGACTATGATCAAATCTCACGTCACATCAAATCTCACACAAGCAAGTTTCTGAGTTAGCCTGAACGTGCATGCAAAATAGTAAATCTAGCGGAGAATTGTATAATGACAGCATTTCGTTCATTTAGATTATTTTCCTGACCGGCAACCGAAGCTCTTTAGTCAATAATTAACCAGTAAGATTAAAATGTCTATATATGCTAGACATACAGTACTTAACAGAAATCAAGTATATAAAAGGAATAAAATAAATAGGACTACACAACATATATTTCTCTTAAACAATTAACAGATTAACAAAAGAGAGAGAGAGAAAAAAAATTGTATAGGCTACACTTGTTTTGTGACGCACTTACTAAATTGTATTTATTTTCTTTATATTTATTTCTATTTATTTTATTAAATCCAGCTGATCATGCAGGCACCTCACTCGCACACACAGCATATCAGTTCTAGTGTTGCTAACTTGACATTTCAGCCATTCTTCATCAAACTAAAATTTTGTCAACCAAACATAAAAATTACACTACTCAATTTAGAAAAGAGAGAGTTAAATAAATGCATTATTAGCTTGACATTGTTATGCTGTTAATAATGAATGCCACAATAGCTAATTTGTTATTTTATAGTTTAATACATAGTTTTAGTGCTACTTATTTTTCATTCCACACAAGCTTTCCCTTTAACATTTCAGCTCATAACATTTCAGCTCATTCATTCATTCATAAATAAATAAATTAATAAATTAATAAATTAATCAGAGGTGGAAAGTCCAGGGGCCAAAGAGTAAAAGTCCTGCCACATTTTTGTTCCACCCACGAACTCAGCAGCTGATTTCACCAGAGGAGGAACCAAGTCATTCCTTTCAAATCACACATGAGTCTCGAGACAAATCTCAAGTCCTCAAAGAGTTAACGTTAAGGAGATAATTAAGTGACTAATTAAATGATGATTGTGCATTAGTGATGAACACCTGATGTTATTGAGAATTACAGAGGATCAGATGTTGATGTTTTATTGGTTAAACTGATGCCACCACCATGGAGATCAGTGTTTGCTTTAGTTGGGCTCTTGACCCTTGACTCTGGTGTTAGATCTCTCTCTGTAGTAATGCATGTGGTGTTGTAAAGCAGAGAGATCAGTGCTCTACAGTGATCAGATAGTCACCGAAAGCTGGTTTGATTATATCCAAAATAACTTTTGTTTCATTTATATGTTTAGATTTTGAATAATCAACCCTATGACACTACAGCATGCAAACAAAGTGCTTGTCTAGTAGTTTCAGTGAGTCAATTCTAAATCTATGTAACACATATAAAAAAAACTTGAAGTCCAATACTTTTTAGACACACACAGACATCAAGAACCAGCATATGAATCTCAACAACGTTGACAATCAACAAAATGCTTCCTGCTGCAATGCATGAAAAACTCCCATCATGCAATGCAGTATGAATAATTATTGTCACCACTGTTGAGGATCATATGATAAATGTTCATGTCTAAAAGCCTAATCCTAAACAGGTTTTTTTTTTTCTCTCTCAATCTTGAACCATTATGGTGAAATTTGCATTTTAATAGTCAAATGTAGTTAATAAACCAGAGAGATTTAAACCAAGAACATTCATTCATCAAAATCATAAGTTAATCTGCTACTTCAAAGTTTGATTCAGCATTGCAAAAATGTTTTCTGTGAAATAATATTGCAATCACTTAGAAGCTAATTTCTTTGAGGTATTAAAAGGCTCAAGAGCTCAACAAAAGTAAACACTGACCACAATTATGGTGGCAATGTTTTTTGTTGTTGTTGTTTTTCTTCCAGTTGATTTCATCCAAGGCTGTGGCTGAAGTCAGTTGTAGTTCTTGTGTTTCTCTTTTCTTCAATGATGTTGATTGTTAACATCAGGTGTCCATTACCAATGCTCAATCATCATGTAATTAGTCACTTAATTATATCATTAACTTTAACTCTTTGAGGACTTGGGATATGACTTGAGACTTGCTTGTGACTTGAAATGAATGACTTGGTTCCTCCTCTGGTGAAATCAGCTGCTGAGTTCATGGGTGGAATAAACATATGGCAGGACTTTTACTCTTTGGACCCTGGACTTTCCACTTCTGAAATTAATCAATAATAATAATAATAATAATCCACACAAGTTATTTCCTGAATACCGTTTTTTTTTTTTTGTGGAGTGAGGGGAACTAAATAGGCTATATAGTGTTTATAATGTTTGTAAATGTTTGATTATATATACATATATGTTAATATACAGTAATTGTTTGCAATTGCAATGTTAACAGGTATTTATGGAGTAAGCTCAATTTCTCTTTCATGAGATTACTTCCTCTTTTTGGTCGGGTCACATTTCTCTATGTTGTAAACTCTAGGGGCAAGGCTTCTAAACAAGGATGTTTTAGAGGCATGATATTCAAATGATGATTGTTTTCAACCGTCACATTCATCAACGTGTGATCATTCATACGGTGGGATTGGCGACATACGAATGTTTCATGAATCACATGTGAACTCTGTCATAAATTGATCTGTGCACTCAGATTTGCGCTTGTTTCTACGTTAGATTGATAAATGAGGCACATTATATCTATGTCCTACACTGATTATTCAACATAATGCACAGAAGAAGAGCTCAACCTCATGAAAGTCACCTGTGACAGCAAGAGTCACTCCAGGTTTACCAGTCCATTTGCCATCAGGTTTGTCAGCTGTGAATCTGAAATAGTACTCGTGTTCATCTTTCTGTGTCACATGACTCAGTCTGATGGTGCAGTTCTGCTGTTTATCTCCCAGATACTGAAGCCTCTGACTGTATTCAGGGTCCTCGGATAGATCTGGAGGCTCTTCACCCACTTTTATAAGGTTTTTGGTCCAGACCGTTGTCATTATCTGATATTCAGTAGGGTATGTATAAGTACAGTTCATTATCACTGATGAGTTCTTTAGTGCACAGATGTGTGAAGGACTGTAACTCACACCCCAATCAGCACTAGAAACCCCTGAAACACAGAAATACAATTAATGATAAGGTTTTGTGAGTTACACCGGGCCATGAAAACTCAGGAAAGTGTGTGAATACATTTAAGAAAATGACACCTCATAACAGAATGTATAACAATAATCTTCTCAGAACTTATTTACTATGATAAAATATCAAGTGTAAATGACTTAATCTACTTTCATGGAGGATACTATAGAAATAAACACATGGAGACAAAAGTCTATACAAAGAAACAAACAACAAAGAAACAAAGAACAAAGAAAAAATCAGTCATAAACAACATGCTGCACTGTAAAATAAACAAACACATGACAAATAAGATCAAGAAAAAATAATAGTTGATGTATTAAATATTTAAAATGGCATTATGATATTTATTAAAAACTCACTAATGACATCAAAATATGGGTTTTGTGGCTTTTTGTCCATATAAGCATTAATGTTTGCTAGTAAACTGCTGAAACTTGACAAAATAAAGTTTTAGCAGAAATACATTTAAAATGTTCTGCTTCTCAGTCACTCATGTACCACACTGTTTTTTTTTCAGTTTAATGCCTGAGGTGTAGTCAAGACCAAACCCTCGAAGGAGACCAATCAAGAACCACACAGCAAAGTTCTCAGTGATAAAAGTACTGATCAGTGTTTATATGAGTCCACACTCAGAGTGTTCAGTAACACTGAAGCAGTGTTGAAGTTAATGAGATAATTAAGTGATTAAGTGAAGTGAAGTGAAACTGAGAGACTGAGGAGGAGCTTCTACCCTCAGGCCATCAGGCTCCTAAACTCAGTCTCATAACATCCCTGTTTATATTAATATTTATTAAATCCACAGTAGACTGTATTGCACATTTTATTTCATTGCACATTTTACTCCTTATTTTATTCTATTTTATTTTTTTCTTATTTTTTATCTTATTCTTACCTATATTTATATACAGTATATTCTCTTGTGTTATGTTTCATTTTTTATTTTATTTTTTTGCACTGTCCATTGAGCGGACCCGTCCTGACCTACATTTCACTACTGATTATACCCTGTATGATTGTGTATGTGACGAATAATAAAGAACCTTGATTAATTAAGTGCTGAGTTAACATTAGTGATGAACAGCTGCTGAAGAAAATAGAAACAACAAGAACAGAAACAAGAGAAACACAAGAACTACAACTAACTTCAGCTACAGCCTTAGATGAAATCAACTGAAATAAAATAAGACATTGAATCTGTCAAGATCTCAGCAGAGGAGGATTAAACAACTCCACAAACAGCATCACCAACTTCACTTATTACTAACCAGACTGACTTTATTTCTTTCAGACGTATACACAAGATCTTATTGAGAACTAACAGAGGTTTAGATGTTGATGTGTTTTAAGTTGCCATTATGGTGATTAGTGTTTATGGCTCTTGATGGTCTCAGTCTTGATCTTTGTCTTGAAGGACTGGTCTTGACTACACGTCTGTATAATACCACAGGCTTCCAAAACACAGAATGTAAAACAAAAATGGCAAAGCAACCATTAGGGGTCAGTGTTAATCTACGGTTCAATTATTACCACTATAGTGATCGGTTCAGGAACATTTCCACACTATAAAGCCTTGAAACAGATTTCATAATCAAGACATCACCAGCCGCTTCTGCAAATGCTGAAATATTTTGTACGATCAAAGTAAAAAGATAAGTGGAGGGTGATGAAGGAGAGCAGAAATGATTTATTGCGCAAGTAATGAAATATAAATAATTACTCTGAAAAGTGAATATAGAGTGAAGTGTTGCTGTAAACATAAGAGACTCACCGTAAATCATGAGCAGAAAGATCAGAGGAAGAGGAGGAGCCATTCTGACTGACACCACCATAGCAACACCTACAACAACCAAAAAACAATCAGTTTCTGTACCTACAATTAATATGAGCCCAATATCTTTCATACATACAGATATAATATCATAAATTGTTTTATATTATTATTATTTAATTCTGATCCATGAGCTCCATGGATATTTATGGACAGTTGTGGCTTAATGGTTAGAGAGTCGGACTTGTAATTCAAAGCTTGTGGGTCTCAGTACTGACAGGAAATGTAGGTGAGGGTAGTAAGTGAACAGTACTCTCTTCCACCCTCAGTACCCACAACTGAGGTGCCCTTGAGCAAGGCACTAAACCCCCAACTGCTCCCTGTAAGACATGTAAACAGTTCCTCCCAAAGTATAAAGTCTAAAGTGTCTTGCACTGGTGCATATTAGCATATTGTTCTGACTGCAGGGGAATCAGAGGTGTGATCAAGACCAAAACCATTCAAATGTGGAAATAATGAGATAATTAAGTGATTAATATAGTGATAATTAAGCATTATGAACAGCTGCTATTAACAAGCAGAATCACTGCAGGAAACAGAAACAAAAAAAAAAACACTACAACTGACTTCCAGCCACAGCCTTAGATGAAATCAACTGAAATAAAAGGGCCATATTTACTAAACAGGGCAAAATAGCATTAGAGCGAAATTCCATAAAAGCACCAATGGGAGGGGAAAATTCTGCAGGTGATTTACTGACAACGCGCACATGAAAGAACAGACGCAGCCAGACCATTTTCATAATGACCAGCACAATCTACCAAGAGCAGCACAAATTACAGCTTGCTTTAACACATGCTTTTTTTGGGGGGGGGGGGGGGGGGGGGGGGGGGGGGGGGGGGGGGTAAATAATGGCGCAAATACCAGTAGTTTGACGAGTGCAAATGTTAGTAAATCGTGCTGTGTGATTCATTTTAATACTCCCCTACCATAAATTTTGCGTCTGAAAGGGAAACTCCTACAAATGTATTCACAGCAAAATCCCTGGTGTCAAATTAAAGTAAACACTGACTGCTATAATTGTGTTAAAATTTTTTGATTTTCTTCTTTGGTGATTCTGCTTGTTAACATCAGGTTTCTTCAATAATGGTCAATCATCACTCAATTAATCTCTTAATTACCACATTAACTTTAACACTGTTTTAGTGTTACTTTTAACACTCTGTAGTGTGGACCCATATAAACACCCAGCAGTGTTAATTTGACACGGGGATTTTGCTGTGTATTCAACCAGGTCAGGTGCAAAAATAACTGTGTCCTTGCCTTTTCAGCACTAATTCTTCACTACACGTCTTTAGTAAATCCTGACAGTACTATTTTAATGCCAAAAGATGGTTTTGTGCTGGCACAAGCTGTTAGTAAATATGGCCCTAAATCCCTCAGGATCTCAATTTGTATGATCCTGTCAAAATTGTTTTTGACATGGTACGGCATGACCCAATGACACATTTCAAAGATTATGAGCAAACATAGTCATTATTTGGAGTACATGACCCATAAATGGTGCTGTCCTCAAATGTACCGATCATGGTGTTGATGATGATGTGTACTTAGGTTCAACATTTTGTTAAGATACAGCATCTAATCTAATTTTGGATCAACATTGTTATCTTCACATTATCATAACTTTTTAACAAAAAAGAATATCAAAATTATTTTGAGTAATTTATGTGTGGCCCGGTCCAGTGATCATTTGTTGAGAAATGGACCAAATTTTAAGGAGGATTAGTGAAAAAAAAAAACATGGAGTAAAGTACATTTGGTGATTTTCGTTCTGTCTAGGTACTGTTCATAGGGCTTCTATAAGACTCTCACTTGGGAAGAAGAAGAATCTAGAAGAAAACTAATTACAATAGGCGCTTATACGCTAATATAGCAAATGTTACTATCACAACAAAAGCAATACTTGTGAAAATGTAAAATAAATTAATTAATTAATTAATAACTCACTTTCTTAGTGCTCCTCGAACTTCCTGAAAAATAGTCTGCATCAATTGTCACACTGGATGAATTCTTCAGCAACAGCAACCATGTCCACTTTGCCAGGACCTCTGTGTGTGTGTGTTTGTGTGTGTGTGAGAGTGCGTGTGTGTGTGTGTGTGGGGCAGCACATCAGGTCACATTAAGCCTTCTCTGTGTCATATTTGAGCATAGATACACTTTAATATGTCTTATTGTTGACCTTTCAGCAGATACTGTTCACATTTTGTTATCATCGTGGACTACTAAAATAATATTATTATTTTAATTAATACAAAATAGTATTAATACAAATACAAATAAAATAATTCTAATACTAATAAATTACAAATAAAATATATATGTTTAACAATTAAAATTATTTGTGTAGCACCTTTAACAATAAAATTTGACCCAAAACATTAATTAATCAATTAATTTATTCATTCATTCTTTTATTTTTATTATTCTTTCCTTCCTGCAATTTTCCATGAACCTCCTGCACACAGTTGGGTCTGACATATTATTTTAGTTGATATTAAAATATATTTTATTTTAATATTTTAATATTTAATTTTTGACAGGAAAGCACAGGGTGAATAGAAGGGAACAGGATCAGCACTAGCGCTGCCCAAAAGGTTATCATCGCTGGCCTTCCTGTTTGTTTTGATTTATAGTCATTTAGACAGCTTTGAATGCATTATCTTTACTAATTTATCTAAATTACTTTTATAATTTGTCATAGAAATTTTCAAACTAATTTTATCTGATTTAAGGTGCTTGGCAATCCAGTTGCCTGTGGTGGGCTCAAACCCCCTACGGGGCGACATCCCATCCAAGAAGCCACTATCACAGGATTATAACTTCCAAAGTGTGTGTGCTATTTTAGTGCTTCCTCAGCTGTTCAGCATTAAGATAACTCTCCCATGTTACTCTTTGCAATAATAAGGTTTATTAGCAACCAACTGTGAGTCACAGCAGAGCAACTCAACAACCAGAAAAATGAACACACATTAATACCTTGCAGATTATGTTCGATGTACTCGAATGATATGTGCATGTGCTCCACAACATTCTATATTCTGATTGGTTATACTCATACTGGCCTGACTTGCAGCTAACAGTATTTTTATATTTATTACTAAAGTGTAGACTTGTTAAGAAATAAAGACTTTAAAGAGATTTTTTGATAATGCCTCATAGGTTATCATCCCATTTCAGCGATGTAGAGACAGTGGTCCAGAGAAACTTATAGCTATGCACCTGTTCAATGTCCTGACTGTTGATGTTTATAGCAGAACAACATTTTCTTTATTTTAAAGGCATTCAGCTTAAGATTATGGCTATTTAAACAATGTAGACACCGCCTTCTATAGTCCAATTCATTATTTCATTTGAAGTCACCATAATGGTGATCAGTGTTTTGTCTGTTGTATTGTCTGTTATCTGGGAAAACATTTGAACATGACAAACTCATAATTACAACTTCAGAAGTGGGAACTAAGAAATTTCTCACAGCATATGAAGACAGCATAAAAACTAGAAGATGAAAATTGTGTAAACAATTTCAAAGTTAACCATTTTCATTCTACAATTAAAAGTAACGGCTGCTAACATGATGTGTGAACACAAACACCTCTGTTAAAATATCTGCTAAAATCTCAGAAACTAGTTTATTGCTCCATGACCCTTTAATGACCAGTTGAAAATCGTCCGGGCCTGCTGCCATCCGGCTGTTCTGCCTACGTAGCAGATTCCTAACTTCATATTCTTCTATTTTACAAGGAGTAGTCATAAAACTGGACAGGAAGGGTAGCATAGGCAGACCTACCTGTTCCCCCTTTGTGTTATCATACTAATCACACTCAGGGACATGAAAATAGTTTAGTGAGTAGTGAGGGTTTGGGTTGCTTTTTTGGATTATGAGATATGTGGTATGATTTTTCTGGAGTGTAGGTCATGCCCAAGTGTGACAGAACAAATGCCGGATGACATTTTCTTGCTGAGCATTTCCTGAGAATAATTTCTGGTCACACTTTATATTAGGTGGCCTTAACTACTATGTACTTGCATCAAAAAATAAGTACAATGTACTTATTGCGGTTATATTGTATTGCAAAACAAAGGTTTAGGAACAGTTTTGGTGGTATGGGTAGGTTTAAGGGTGGGTTAGGTGTAAGGGATGGGTCAACAGTATAACTGAAAAAAGCTGCTCCAAATTTATTAATAGCAACGTTTCGACCCTCAGGTCTTCATCAGGCACAATACCAATGTGGAATAAAATCAACTTTAAATAGAAACAGGTAATCACCTTAATTGGGCCCACACACAAAACCATGTGACAAGTGATACAAGTCATGTGACATTATATGCGCATTCGACTTGAAGCAGCGCTGAGCAGATTGATCACCTTATGACATCAAAGTACCGCGAGAGTGATTCGAATGCATAGGATCCGACTGCTTTCTTATCGCTCTTGCGGTACTTTGATGTCATACGGTGATCATTTTGCGCAGCGCTGCTTCAAGTAAAACGCGCCTAATAATATACACATACAGCTTTACTAATAATCAACAACAAATGAAGAAATAGTTTCAATCACTATAAAAAAGGCTTGATATCAAAATCCTCATTAAACCCTGATGGTGATAGAGTATTTAAGGTATAAATCCAAAAACATTCCCTCTGTAATAATTTCTTCTCATAATCTCCTCCTCTTGAGGGTTTTATTACCTTCTCTATACCGATATATTGTAAAACACTGACGTTATGACCTACTTGTCTAAAATGAGACGCTATAGCAGTGGTTTTCAAACTTGTTCCTGGGGACCCACAGCTCTGCACATTTTGCATGTCTCCCTAATTTACACACCTGAGTCAGATCATCAGCTCATTAGGAAAGAGCTCCATGTAGGGATGGGCAGATGAAGCCTCATGAAGCTTCATGAAGCTTTTCAGCTTTTCAGCCAAGTGGTTCACAAAAGGGTTAATTTCTGGAGGCTTCATTTGCTCACAAAACACTTGGTGGCCAAAGAGTGTAAAACAAGCAGATATATTAAAGACAGAGGTGTAAAATCCAGGGGTCAGAAAGTAAAAATCCTGCCATATGTTTATTCCACCCATGCACTCAGCAGCTGATTTCACCAGAGGAGGAACCAAGTCGTTCCTTTCAAGTCACACATGAGTCTCGAGACAAATCTCAAGTACTCAAATAGTTAAAGTTAATGAGATAATTAAGTGACTAATTAAATGATAATTGAGCATTAGTGATGAACAACTGCTTTTACTGAGAATTACATAGGATCAGATGTTGATGTTTTATTGGTTAAAATTATGCCACCATCATGGAGAGCATTGTTTGCTTTAGTTGAGCTCTTGGCCTTTCAATAACTCAAAACGATTTGCTATTAAGCGATTGCAATATTGCTTCACAACAAACATTTGTGCATTTGCACATTGTTGAATTAAAAACTTGAGGAAACATATGAGCTTATGCTTTCTGCTTTTATGTTACTTGAATGAACAACATGAAAGTGTCTCTCTTTGGTTTGTAGACTGACGTTCAGCTATTCCAGAACTGCAAAAAAGTCCAACTACAGAAATGCCACCATATTGCTTAAATATTGGAAAAAAAGTAGAACCACATCACTCAGGCTTTTAGACATGAACACTTATCATACGATCCTCAACAGTGGTGAACATAATTATTCATGCTGCAGTGCATGATGGGAGTTTTTTTCACTAACGTGTTACGCGGCATGCATTGCAGAATGAAGCATACATTGCAGAATGAAGCATTTTGTTGATTGTCACCATTGTTGAGATTCATATGCTGGTTCTTGATGTCTGTGTGTGTCTAAATAACCCTGGAGTTCAAATATTTATATGCATTACATATATTTCAAATTCATTGTAACTACCATAACTATTAGAGCAGCACTTTCCTTGCATGCTGTAGTTTCACAGGATTGGTTATTCAAAACCTGAATACATATATAGGATGTAATCAGGTCAGGACTTGATGATTAGCTCATCATACAGAAACAGCTACTAGCTGTTCACTGCGCAGCACTGAACTCTCTGCTCTACACCAGCACATACAGTGCTATAAAAAGAGATCTAACACAAGAAGTCAAGGGTCAAGAGCCCAGCCAAAGCAAACGCTGATCTTCATGATGGTGGCATAATTTTAACAAATAAAACATCAACATCTGATCCTCTGTAATTCTCAGTAACAGCAGGTGTTCATCACTAATTTACAATCATCATTTAATTAGTCACTTAATTAGCTCCTTAACTCTAACTATTTGAGGACATGAGATTTGTCTCGAGACTCATGTGTGACTTGAAAGTAATGACTTGGTTCCTCCTCTGGTGAAATCAGCTGCTGAGTGCATGCGTGGAATAAACATATGGCAGGATTTTTACTTTCTGACCCCTGGATTTTACACCTCTGTCTTTAATATATCTGCTTGTTTTACACTCTTTGGCCACCAAGTGGTATTGTGAGCAAATGAAGCCTCCAGAAATGAACCCTTTTGTGAACCACTTGGCTGAAAAGCTGAAAAGCTTCATGAGGCTTCATCTGCCCATCCCTACATGGAGCTCTTTCCTAATGAGCTGATGATCTGAATCAGGTGTGTAAATTAGGGAGACATGCAAAATGTGCAGAGCTGTGGGTCCCCAGGAACAAGTTTGAAAACCACTGCGCTACACTGTAAACCCAACAAGTTACAGTAACTCAAACCGTTTGAGGAAACTGATTGCCTTAAACCATTTAAGTTTTTAAAACTAATAGTTATGAGTACTCTGAACTTATTTCTGTTGAGTTCACTAAAAGAATATAATACCCGACAAGTCACGGTAACTCAAACCGTTTGAGTAAACAGATTGCCTTAAAAACCCAAGTTAGGTTAACTCAAACCGTTTGAGGAAACTGATTGCCTTAAACCATTTAAGTTTTTAAAACTAACAGTTATGAGTGCTCTGAACTTATTTCAGTTGAGTTCACTAAATAATTAAGTGATTAATTTAGTGCTGATTGAGCATTAGTGATGAACACCTGCTGTTATCAACCATTATCACTGAAAGAAAGAGAAACAAAAGAACAACAACTAACTGAAATCAACTGAAATAAAATACATTAAATCTCAAGATCTAAACAACCGCACAAACAGCATCACCATGCAGCTCCACTTATTAATAACCAGACTAACTTTGTTTCGTCAGACATCTGCAGAACATCTTATTGAGAATTAGCTAAGGTTTAGATGTTGATGTATTGTTTCATTTGACGTAACCATGTTAGAGATCAGTGTCTGCTTTAGTTGTGCTCTTGACCCTTGACGTTAGCATTAGTTTTTTTTTTAGTTCTTACTTTTCTCTGGCTGTTGTAATCATGTGTTATTCAAACATATTTATTATAACTCAAAAGCCCAGAGCAAGTGATCAGTAGTTGGTTGTTATGTATTTATAATAACAATCAACTATTAGATAACTGATCTCATTGAGCATGAGCATAGTTTCATTGTGTGTCTAATCTCTGATTAAATGTATGTTGGATTGATTATAGTAAAAGTGATTTTAAGAGCCAGTGGTTGTGACAGTCAGTTAATATAAAGGACTTTCCAAACAGTTTGTCCACATAAAGTTTTCGTCTGTGGTAGCACTTAGACTCACAGACATCAAGAATCAACTTATGAACCTCAACAATGGTGATCAATAAAAAAAAGAAAAATCATGCAGCAATGCATGCTGGGAGCCATGGATGAGTTTTGTACTATGCTAGTACCCAGCATGCATTGCAGCATGATTTTTTTTTTTGTTTGTTTTGTTTAATGGTCACCATTGTTGAGGTTCATAAGTTGATTATTGATGTCTGTGTGAGTCTAAGTGCTACCATAGATGAAAACTTTATGTGGACAAACTGTTTGGAACGTCCTTCATATTAACTGACTGTCACAGAATCACTTTCACTGTAATCAATACAACATCCATTTAACCAGAGATTAGACTCTCAATGAGATCAGTTCACTAACAGATGATTGTCATTATAAATATATAACAACCAACCACTGATCATTTTCTCTGAACTTTTGAGTTACAACAAATATGTTCGAGGAACACATGGTTACAACAACCAGAAAAAAAAAAACTAACGTAGAAGTCAAGGGTCAAGAGCACAACTGAAGCAGACACTGATCTCTAACATGGTTACTTCAAATGAAACTAAATCAACATCTAAACCTTAGTTAATTCTCAATAAGATCTTCTGTAGATGTCTGACAGAAATAAAGTCAGTCTGGTTATTAATAAGTGGAGCTGGTGATGCTGTTTGTGGGGTTGTTTAATCAGATTTTGAGAGATTTAATGTATTTTATTTCAGTTGATTTCATCTAAGGCTGTGTCTGAAGTCAGTTGTAGTAGTTCTTGTGTTTCTCTTTTCTTCAGTGATTCTGTTTGTTAACAGCAGGTGTTCATCACTAATGCTCAATCAGCACTTAATTAATCACTTAATTACTTAACTGCAAGTTTTAAAACTTACATGGTTTAAGTCAATGGGAATTTGTTTACTCAAACGGTTTGAGTTACCCTAACTTGCTGGGTTTTACAGTGTATAGGACTACGCATGTCTCCAGTTGTAATATTACTGCGATGTTCCCTAATGCGAGTACGTAATTAGGTGCGTTCGACTTGAAGCACGGCTACAGACGGCGATCAACGAGAGTAGCCGCTTGCTGTCAGGGGCGGAGTTGAAAACGGACACGTCAAGCCGGACACTTTCTGCTCCCGTTAGTGACGCTCACACGATGTTTGCATATTCTGGGTGCATTCGACTTGAAGCAGCGCTGCACAGAATGATCACCGTATGACATCAAAGTACCGCAAGAGCGATAAGAGAGCAGACAGATCCTATGCATTCGAATCACAGATGAAGTGAATAAAATGCAATATTTGTCAAATACACAGACGTTTAAGAAACGTTTTCATGAGCAACAGAAACACTTTTTATATACTGCTTAATATAGGGCCATACAGCCACCGATCGGTTTTCATGGCGCTGCATGAAGTTGAACGCACCTATTGTCTTGATGTTTTACCAACGTATGCAAGACCACAAGGGCAATGAATTAGATAAATCACATGAGTAGAAGCACAGGTAATAGTACCACGTATCGAAATTATTTCCTTAATTATACCTTAAATACTCTATCACCATCAGGGTTAAATGAGGATTTTGATATCAAGCCTGTTTTATAGTGACTGAACTATTTCTTCATTTGTTGTTGATTATTAGTAAAGCTGTATGTGTATATTATTATGTCACATGACTTGTATCACTTGTCACATGGTTTTGTGTGTGGGCCCAATTAAGGTGATTACCTGTTTCTATTTAAAGTTGATTTTATTCCACATTGGTATTGTGCCTGATGAAGACCTGAGGGTCGAAACTTTGCTATTAATAAATTAATTTGGAGCAGATTTTTACAGTGTGCGGACTTCACTACTCCTTTTTTGTTTAAGTTACTTAGTTGTCCTGCACCTGAGCCTGATCTGGGTATTTGGGATGTGCACACCTGTTTGGTATTTTTAATTCAACAGTATAACTATAAATATAATTACAGAAACGATTTACAGATGTAATTACACATAGGTATTTTCAAAAATATAAGTACAATGTAAAAACATGTATGTACACAATAAGTGCATTGTACCAAATTATTAATTTTATTGTAAGTACACAGTAGTTAAGGCCATCTAATATAAAGTGGGACCAAATTTATTTGTACTGTTGATGTGCTGCCAGGAACAGGGTTGGAATACACTGCTTTAAGACATAATAAAACCTAATTTAAATAGAGCATATTATAAAAATGGTTACAGTGACTCCTAGTGGCAATTGCAAAAAGTCTAGAAAACCTTGCTAAAACTACTTAAGCATCACATTTTGTGATTTTGCTACATTTCTGTGGAATTGTGATTTGCTTGATAAATCTTTTTTCAGTGTTTTCAGCACACAGGCAATGGAACGTTTTTCTTATGCCCCATGTTAAGTGCATGTTTTTTAAATGATTGCAACCAATTAAAATGTTTGAAAAGTATCAAAGAACAGTCCAATAGGGTGTGGGAGTCACTAACAAGCACCATTTGAAGGTGGGACATCCTGTTCTGACACATGGTCACAGGAGCACATGGTGTGAGAAGGCGGCAAGATTATTAGCTTTAGTAATTTACATTTACATTTATGCATTTAGCAGACGCTTTTATCCAAAGCGACTTACATTGCATTCAAGTTACAGTTTTTACATTTTATCAGCTCTTGCTTTCCATGGGAATCAAACCCATGATCTTGGCGTTGCTAGTGCCATGCTCTACTATTTGAGCTACAGGAAAACATATTAGTAATTTAAAATGACATGAACTCTACATAAAAATATGTTGTGTGTGTGTGTGTATGAAGGTGTAGAGAATACTTTTGTCAGGTTTTATGATTTTTTATTTTATTTTGCATGTTCAGAAATTTTTTCTTTTCGTTGCCTCAGGGTAATGTTGCGCAATAAGGGGTAAGGAAGCAGATGTCCACAGCTCCCATCCCTAACCAGGATTTCCCATTATGTGTAACAAAAAGGGAAAATGCAAGGTTCCTGGGTGCAAAGCCAAAGTGATGTGCAAAAAGTGTAATGTGCACCTCTGTTTCACAGCAGAGAAGAAGTACTTCTTGAAGTTTAACACAGAGTAAAATCTCATTCCATGAACTACATGATGTGACACGACACACTACATCAGGGCTGGGAAACTTCAGTCCTGGAGGGCCACTGTCCTGCAGAGTTAGCTCCAACCCTAATCAAACACATCAGAACAAGCTAATGAATGTATTTTAAGATCACTAGAAAGCCACAGGCTTTGTTTGATTAGGGTTGGAGCTAAACTCTGCAGGACACCGGCCCTCCAGGACCGGAGTTTACTAGCCTCGCACCACGACACAAACCTTGTAGGTTAACAAACCTACGTCTAAATCAAATTCAATATATCAATGTGTTTCAAGTATTTTTCCCTTTTCACTTAATGATTTCTTGATATTTTTTGACAGATTTGTGATTTTGAATTGCTCTCTGAACATTGTCTTATGATATGTGAATGGAGAATTCTCTCTGTAATTCTGTACCATTGTTGCGCAACCTTGCAAAAATATTTTGGGATGGGGGGTGTGGGGTGGTTAAAAAAATGTTTTATCAATAAAATGTTCCCAAATAGACCAAAAAATGATGTGGAATATTTTTTCGGAGTGTCTATTTACACTAAGTGCAAATAGCCGTCTTGTTGGCAAAGACTATTTACACAAACTCCGCCACTAACGTGTGAGTAGTTCAGAGTACAAACAGGAATATGTTGTCAACTAAGAAAGAAGGAACTGAACATCACTGACCATCAGTGTGAATGACTTCATCAGTTTAGATTAGGATGTTGCAGAAATAAACACACAGAGACAGAAGTGTGCATTTAAGTCATCAACACCCCAAACAACTCTATGATAGAGTAATATTTTAAAAATGTTTAATAGTTCTGTCAAATGATTAATCACGATTAATTGCATCCAAAATGAAAGTATTTGTTTACATAATATATGTGTGTACTATGTATATTTAATAGGTATATAGAATACACACACATGCATGTATGTATTTAAGAAATATATGTTATGTTTATATTTTTGTATATATTACATGTAAATATTTTAAAAATATATAATGCTTTATATATGTTTCACACTTCTGTCTCTGTTGTTAGTTTATGTTTTATATATGTTTCACACTTCTGTCTCTGTTGTTTGTTTATGTTTTATATATGATTCACACTTTATTTCTGCAACATCCTAATCTAAACTGATGAAGTCATTCACACTGATGGTCAGTGATGTTCAGTTCCTTCTTTCTTAGTTGACAACATATTCCTGCTTTTACTCTGAACTACTGAACAAAATAATAATACTGTTACTTCAAAATGGACAATGTATCATTTTATGGTCTCAAAGTTATCTTATTTGTGATCGTCTCATATGTGTTGTACAAACCTTCAAACTACCATCAGAGGTCACCATCTCTGACCTACTGACTCCTAGCCTCTGACTACTGACCTCAACATTCATGTGTTACCTGTAAATCACCAGTGTTAAAAATAATGCAATTATTCATCTTATTTCACTATTTTTCTTTAGTTTTAGTCCAGTAATGTTGTTCACCTGTTGAGGGAGGGACACTGATATTTCCGCTGATGGCCATTAAAACAGTGTTAACCACAAAACCCATCAGTCTAGAGCTAAAGTGCATGTGTTAAAGTCATTCATTTTGTTTCTGTTGATCTGATGAGCTTCAACACGGTAAGACAAACACACTCGTACTTCAATGAGAACTGATGATTATTGCTCACATAACATACGTGTCTAAAGATGAGAAATGTTAAGAATATAGTGATGTATGTACAGTACAAGTTATGATTGTAAGTGATGATTAATGCTTTATTGTAGATATATTTTCTGCTGATGTCGGTCAGAATGGCTCCTCGTCTTCCTCTGATCTTTCTGCTCATGATTCACGGTGAGTCTCTGTTATATTCACATTAGAAACACTCTGATGTTTTTATTTAAGGCCTCACAATGAGCGGCTGATGAGCACTTTCTTCTGTCCTGTGCTCACGTATTTCCTTTCAAACAGGACGTTTGGGTGAGATACATCAAATGACTTGAGCCTTTTATAAATATCCAGTAGTCTTTTGTTATTTGCTATTTTTTCCTGTTATTAGGAGGGACATGTTCATTGTTCTGAACATCTGATTGGACAAAAATCAGCATAACAATAGATTGTGAATATTTCAGCTCATTTTCGCGGAAGTAAATGTGCATAAGTTAAATATTTATTGTGTCAAAGGAGGTCACTAGCATATAGATGAGATCAGAGATGGTAGACAAACCACACAACTCACAGTGGGTATTTAATAAATCAATTTGATTATTTTCTTAGTCTTGTTTTTCATTGTTTCATAGTGCAGCATGTTGTTCATGGCTGATTTCCTGGTTCTTTTTTCACTCCTTTGTCTCTGTGCATTTATTTCTGCTTTTCTGCGTCACCCTTCATAAAAGCTGATGATGAACTTCATTATTTATCACTCAATAGATGCTGTGAAAATTAGCTCATATTTTGAGTAATGAGTTTTAAAAATAGTAAAAAAAATAACATGTTCATGGTCTGTTGTAACTGATAAAACAACATTCTCATGCTGATGAATTCTGTGTTTCAGGGGTTTCTAGTGCTGATTGGGGTGTGAGTTACAGTCCTTCACACATCTGTGCACTAAAGAACTCATCAGTGATAATGAACTGCACTTATACATACCCTACTGGACATCAGATCATGAAAGTGTTCTGGACCAAAACAAATATTAAAGAGAAACATGAAGAGTTTCCAGATCTGTCTGAGGATCCTGAATACAGTCAGAGGCTTCAGTATCTGGGAGATAAACAGCAGAACTGCACCATCAGACTGAGTCATGTGACACAGAACGATGAACACATGTACTATTTCAGATTCACAACTAATGTAACAGGAGGAAGATGGATTGGTGATCCAGGAGTGACTCTTACTGTCACAGGTGACTTTGATGAGGTTTCACTCTTCTTCTGTGCATTATGTTGAATAATAATGAGTGTATGACAGCAGCACTAGATATAATGTATGTGTTGTGTTCAGATCTTCAGGTGGAGTCTCCTGAGAGAGTGACAGAGGGAGATTCAGTCCGTCTGACATGTAAAAGCAGCTGCGCTCTGACTGACAGAGCAACATTCATCTGGTACAGAAACTCACAGCCATTAACTGAGAGAAGAGACAGAAACAATCAACTCCTGCTGCAGTCAGTCAGAAGAGAGGATGCAGGCAGATATAGCTGTGCTCTACATGGACACACTTACATCTCTCCTGCTGTTCATCTCAGTGTCACGTGTGAGTACAGACTGAGTTTTTCTTTAAATTTGTCTTTGAAAAGCCAGCAGCGTTTAAGACTACATATCTCTGGGGCAAAAGTGTCTCTGACAGATGAACAGTTGACTGATGCTGTCGACTCTCCTTCAGATCGCTGTATTCTGCTGTGTTTAGTCATTCTGAATGCATCTCCATGTGGTCCTGTTTGGTATCGCACATTGTAGTTATATATATAAAAAAGCTCTTAACAAGTGTAAGAGTTATTTGTCCTCATAGTTTTTTACTGTTGCAATGCTTGCATACATTGTGAAAGGAAACATTCAAATTCATTTTAATTTACATTCAAAAAAACCTTGCAGAAAATACATTTGTGAGAATCACATTTGCAAAAAAATAACCTTATCTAAAATAATAATAATAATTCCTCCAGCCGCCACTTTAAATACTTCAATCTAACACCTGTAGATCCTCCAGTGAATCCTGTGATCTCCATCAGTCCATCTGGTGAAATAATAGAGGGAGATTCATAAAACTGATTCATAAGTCTCAAGTGTGTGATGTCAAATTAACTATTTTAATGTGTTTTTTTTTTTAAGATGCACCAAAGAGTGTCTCAGTGTCCATCAGTTCATCTGGTGAAATAGTGGAGGGAGATTCAGTGACTCTGAGCTGCAGCAGTGATTCAAACCCACCTGCAGAAATCATCTGGTTTAAAGGAGAAACGTTTGTAGGATCTGGAAGAATCTACAGCATCTCAAAGATCAGATCTGATCACAGTGGAGAATACAAGTGCAAGTCCAGAAATAAACATGGAGAGAAATACTCTGATGCTGTGACTTTAAATGTCATGTGTGAGTTAATGATTTATTCATTTTGTCAAGACGTTCTCTAAATATCTGTGATCCAACACAGCCTCATGACAGTTTGTAACAGTTCTTCTTTTTGGAAAGTTTGTTTGCTTACTTTTTTATTGATATGATTTTTGAAATCATATGTTTGTTTTCAACTGTTTTTTTACTGAATCAACTGGTTTTAGCTGGATTAATGTAGAAACATGCTAACAAAATGCTAGTAACTTGCTAATCATGCTAACACCATGCTAGTAACATGATAAACATAGTAACTTGCTAACAAAATGCTAACACCATGATATTAACATGCTAATCATGCTAGAAACATGCTAGCAACTTTGCTAAACAAGCTAGCGTCATGATAGTAAGTTGCTAATCATGCTAACAACATGTTAGTAACTTACTAATAATGCTACAAAAATGCTAACAACATGTTAGTAACTTGCTAATCATGCCAGAAACATCCTAGCAACATGCTAGTAACTTGCTTATCATGTTAACACCAAAGCTAGTAACATGCTAGCAACATGCTAGTAACTTGCTAACCATGTTAACAACATGCTAATGTAACTTGCTAATCATGCTAACAACATGCTAGTAACTTGCTAATCATGTTGACACCATGCTAGTAAAATGCTAGAAACATGCTAGTAACTTGCTAATCATGTTAACAACATGCTAATGTAACTTGCTAATCATGCTAACAACATGCTAGTAACATGCTAATCATGTTAGAAACATGCTAGTAACTTGCTAATCATGTTAACAAAATCTTAACACTATGCTAGAAACATGCTAGCGACTTGCTAAACAAGCTAGCATCATGCTAGTAACTTGTTAATCTTGCTAGCAACAACTAGTAACTTGCTAATAATGCTAACAACATGCTAGTAACGTGCTAACCATGTTAACAACATGCTAGTAACTTTGCTAATTATGATAACAACATGCTAGTCACTTGTTAATCATGTTAACACCATGCTAGTAACATGCTAATTATGTTAGAAACATGCTAGCAATATGCTAGAAAACATGTTAATCATGCTAGCAACATGCTAGTACCTTGCTAATTATGTAAACCACATGCTAGTCATGCTTATGATCATGCTAGTAATTTGCTAATCATGATAACAACATGCTAGTCACTTGCTAATCATGTTAACACAATGCTAGTAACATGCTAATCATGCTAGCAACATTGCTAACCATTTTAACAATATGCTAGTAACTTGCTAATCATGCTAACAGTGTGCTATTAATTTGCTAATAATGTTAACAACATGTTAATCATGTTAGAAAAATGCTAGTAACTTGTTAATGCTAACAAAATGCTAAAAAACATGCTAATCATGCTACAATCATGCTAGCAACATGCTAGTACCTTGCTAATTATGTAAACAACATGCTAGTCATGCTACAATCATGCTAGTAACTTTCTAATCATGATAACAACATGCTAGTCACTTGATAACACCATGCTAGTAACATAATGCTAACAACATGCTAATCATGTTAGAAACATGCTAGTAACTTGTTAATCTTGCTAACAAAATGCTAGCAACATGCTAGAAAACATGCTACAATCATGCTAGTAATTTGCTAATCATGATAAGATCATGTTAGTCACTTGCTAACACCATGCTAGTAACATGCTAATAATACTAGCAACATGCTAATAACATGCTAATCATGTTAGAAAAATGCTAATAACTTGTTAATCTTGCTAACAAAATGGTAACACCATGCTAGAAAACATGCTAATCATGCTAGCAAAATGCTAGTACCTTGCTAATTATGTAAACAACATGCTAGTCATGCTACAATCATGTTAGTATCTTGCTAACCATGCTAGAAACATGCTAGCAAACATGCTAGAAAACATGCTAATCATGCTAGCAAACAACATGCTAATCATGCTACAATCATGCTAGTAACTTGCTAATCATGATAACAACAT
The DNA here is from genome assembly GCA_027422415.1 of Schizothorax lantsangensis. Taxonomy (NCBI): domain Eukaryota; kingdom Metazoa; phylum Chordata; class Actinopteri; order Cypriniformes; family Cyprinidae; genus Schizothorax; species Schizothorax lantsangensis. Next base: position 118,633 of record JAPDDO010000205.1, read on the forward strand.
GCTAGTCACTTGCTAACCATGCTAATAACATGCTAATCATGTTAGAAACATGTTAGTAACTTGTTAATCTTGCTAACAAAATGCTAACACCATGCTAGAAAACATGCTAACAATAATGCTAGCAACATGTTAGTACCTTACTAATTATGTAAACAACATGCTAGTCATGCTACAATCATGCTAGTAACTTGCTAATCATGATAACAACATGCTAGTCACTTGCTAACACCATGCTAGTAACATGCTAATAATGCTAACAACATGCTAATAACATGCTAATCATGTTAGAAACATGCTAGTAACCTGTTAATCATGCCAACTGAATGCTAACACCATGCTATAAAACATGTTAATCATGCTACAATCATGCTGGCAACATGTTAGTAACTTGCTAATTATGTAAACTACATGCTAGTCATGCTACAATCATGCTAGTAACTTGCTAATCATGATAACAACATGCTAGTCACTTGCTAACCATGCTAGTAACATGCTAATCATGCTAGCAACATGCTAGTAACTTGTTAATCATGATAACAGCATGCTATTAATTTGCTAATAATGCTAACAACATGCTAATCATGTTAGAAACATGCTAGTAACCTGTTAATCCTGCTAACAAAATTTTAACACCATGCTAGAAAACATGCTAATCATGCTGGCAACATGCTAGTAACTTGCTAATTATGTAAACAACATGCTTGTCAAATCAAATCTCTTTATTGTCACACATCGTGTACACAAGTGTACCGATGTTGAAATTCTTAGATACAAGACTCTGTGCCATGGCAGTACAAGCAACAAGATATGACAATTTTACAATATACATGACAAACACTATACATATTTACACAATATACAATAGACAATTGTACACAATATACACATTTACACAATATACACATAGTAAACTGTATTCTCAAGAGACTTATAGATGTATGTATAGCTTTTATATGACTTACAGTGATATATACTGCTAAGTGTTTTACTGTGTAGTTCAGTGCAGTAGTTTGTTAGTGCAGAAGTGAAGATGGAGCTGCATGTGTTCTATGCTATGCAGTGCAAGACATGCTACAGTGCTGTCAGAGTCAGTGTGGCTGGTGTGTAGATGGAATCCAGTGTGAGGGGTAGGGGTAGGTGGGTGAGTATCATTTTGCTATCTGGAGTTCAGCAGTCCGATGGCCTGCGAGAAGAAGCTGTCTCGCGTTCTACTGGTTCGGGTCCTGATGCTGCGGTACCGTCTGCCTGATGGTAGCAGCGAGAAGAGTTCATGGCTCGGGTGACAGGAGTCTCTGATGATCTTCCGTGCTTTCCTCACACATCGCTGGGTGTAGATATCCTGGAGGGAGGGAAGCTCACCTCCGACGATGTGCTGGGCCGTCTGAACTATTCTCTGCAGGGCTTTCCGGTTGAGAGCGGTGCAGTTCCCGTACCAGGTGGTGATGCAGCCAGTCAGGATGCTCTCCACAGTGCAACTGTAGAACTGTCTGAGGATTTTTGAGCTCAGGCCAAATTTCTTCAGTCGCCTGAGGAAAAAGAGACGCTGGTGGGCCTTCCTCACTACTGACTGTGTGTGAGTAGTCCAAGTGAGATCCTCGGTGATGTGAACGCCAAGGAACTTGAAGCTGCTGACCCGCTCCACTGGAGTCTGTCGATGGTGATGGGGGGTGCACACTGGTCCACCTCCTGAAATCCACCACCAGCTACTTGGTCTTACTGATGTTCAGAGAGAGGTTGTTGTTGTGGCACCAGTTAGTCAGGGTGTGCACCTCTTCTCTGTAGGCTGATTCATCGTCGTCGTTGATCTACCACCATTTTGTCATCTGCAAATTTGACGATGACGTTGGAGCTGTGCGTGGCTACACAGTCATGCGTGTACAGGGAGTACAGGAGAGGACTGAGAACACAGCCCTGTGGGGCCCCAGTGTTGAGGGTCAGCGGGGAGGAGATGTTGCTGCCAAATCTGACCACCTGCCGTCTGCCTGTCAGGAAGTCCAGGATCCAGCTGCACAGGGAATTGTTCAGACCTAGAGCCTGGAGTTTCACTACAAGCTTAGAGGGCACTATGGTATTAAACGCTGAGCTGTAGTCAACAAACAACATTCTCACATACACTGTAAAACCCAACAAGTTAGGGTAACACAAACCGTTTGAGGAAACTGATTGCCTTTGTATGTAACTGAGATACAATTTAAAATGATTACCAAAATGTTTTTGAGAGTGTAAGCTCGAGATATAAACAGCTCTTACTTGTTCTTGAACACACACACAATAAAATCAACTCTGTATCAAGCTGCTGACAGGACTGTGAGAAACTAAAACTAAAACGGTTAGTTTGGACGGATCACATAAACATCAAATCAGAAAATACTATGAAATACTGGGCCTTTTCAACAGTTGCTATTTCTAAGGTTGAGAAGGAAATTGTTTACAAATGCTGTGCTTTGTCAATGAATAAAACATATAAAATTAAGTACATATATATTTAAATCTGGTTCATCTGGTGAAATAGTGGAGTAATTCATAAATGTGGGATTTATAAGTTTGTGATGTCAAATTAATTTTGGTAATGCTTTGTATTCTTCCTGTTTTAGACCCTCCCAGGACTGTCTCGGTGTCCATCAGTCCATCTGGTGAAATAGTGGAGGGAGATTCAGTGACTCTGAGCTGCAGCAGTGATTCAAACCACCGGCAGGAAATCAGCTGGTTTAAAGGAAGGACGTTTGTAGGATCTGGAAGAATCTACAGCATCTCAAAACAGCTATGATCACAGTGGAGAATTAAAGGTGCAAGTCCATCAATGAACATGGAGAGAAATACTCTGATGCTGTGACTTTAAATGTCATGTGTGAGTTAATGATTTATTCATTTTGTCAAGACGTTCTCTAAATATCTGTGATCCAAAACTGCCTCATGACAGTTTGTAACAGTATTCTTTTTGGAAAGTTTGTTTGCTTACTTTTTTATTGATATGATTTTTGAAATCATATGTTTGTTTTCAACTGTTTTTTTTTCTTACTGAATCAACTGGGTTTTAGCTGGATTATTAACGTAGAAAATGCTAACAAAATGCTAGTAACTTGCTAATCATTGCTACAACATGCTAGTAACATGATAAACATTATGCTGCATCCCAAATGATTCACTATGACTTATACACTATGTACTTTATGCACTATGCAACTCAACCACGTAGTGTATGAATTATATAAGGTTATTTTGTCATTAATAATCGGAGTCTGGTAGCTCCTCCCCCTTCGCGACGTAATTAAAGCTGCAAAGTGCATGAAGTGTTCAACATTCCACACTTCATTTTTTCGGTTATTTAAGTGCATCATCCGGGTATTTAAAGTGCACTTTTTATTTTTGGAATTTTCAGTGTGAACACACTACTCGCACTATTTATACTACAAAACGTCATAGAATAGTGCATAAGTACGCGATTTGGGACGCAGCTATAGTAACTTGCTAACAAAATGCTAACACCATGCTATTAACATGCTAATCATGCTAGAAACATGCTAGCAACTTGCTAAACAAGCTAGCGTCATGATAGTAACTTGCTAATAATGCTAACAGCATGCTAGTCACTTACTAATAATGCTAGAAAAATGCTAACAACATGTTAGTAACTTGATAATCATGCCAGAAACATCCTAGCAACATGCTAGTAACTTACTAATAATGCTAGAAAAATGCTAACAACATGCTAGTAACTTGCTTATCATGTTAACACCATGCTAGTAACATGCTAGCAACATGCTGGTAACTTGCTAACCATGTTAACAACATGCTAATGTAACTTGCTAATCATGCTAATAGCATGCTAATGTAACTTGCTAATCATGTTAACAACATGCTAATGTAACATGCTAATCATGTTAGAAACATGCTAGTAACTTGCTAATCATGATAACAAAATCTTAATACCATGCTAGAAACATGCTAGCAACTTGCTAAACAAGCTAGCAGCATGTTAGTAACTTGCTATCATGTTGACACCATGCTAATGTAACTTGCTAATCATGCTAACAAAATCTTAACAATATGCTAGAAACATGCCAGCGACTTTCTAAACAAGCTAGCATCATGCTAGTAACTTGCTAATCTTGCTAGCAACAACTAGTAACTTGCTAATCATGCTAACAACATGCTAGTAACGTGCTAACCATGTTAACAACATGCTAGTAACTTTGCTAATCATGCTAACAACATGCTAGTAACATGCTAATCTTGTTAGCAACAACTAGTAACTTGCTAATCATGCTAACAACATGCTAGTAACTTTGCTAATCATGATAACAACATGCTAGTCACTTGTTAACATGCTAATCATGTTAGAAACATGCTAGCAACATGCTAGAAAACATGCAAATCATGCTAGCAACATGCTAGTTCCTTGCTAATTATGTAAACCACATGCTAGTCATGCTACGATCATGCTAGTAACTTGCTAATCATGCTAGCAACATTGCTACCATTTTAACAATATGTAGTAACTTGTTAATCATGTTAACAGCATGCTATTAATTTGCTAATAATGCTAACAACATGCTAATCATGTTAGAAACATGCTAGTAACATGTTAATGCTAACAAAATGCTAACACCGTGCTAGAAAACATGCTAATCATGCTAGCAACATGATAGTACCTTGTTAATTATGTAAACAACATGCTAGTCATGCTACAATCATGCTAGTAACTTGCTAATCATGATAACAACATGCTAGTCACTTGCTAACACCATTCTAGTAACATAATGTTAACAACATGCTAATCATGTTAGAAAACATGCTAGTAACATGTTAATGCTAACAAAATGCTAACACCATGCTAGAAAACATGCTAATCATGCTAGCAAAATGCTACTACCTTACTAATTATGTAAACAACATGCTAGTCATGCTACAATAATGCTAGTAACTTGTGAATCATGTTAAGACCATGCTAGTAACATGCTAATCATGCTAGAAACATGCTACTAACATGCTAATAATGCTAACAACATGCTAATAACATGCTAATCATGTTAGAAACATGCTAGTAACTTGTTAATCTTGCTAACAAAATGTTAACATCATGCTAGAAATCATGCTAATCATGTTAGAAACATGCTAGTAACTTGTTAATCTTGCTAACAAAATGCTAACACCATGCTAGAAAACATGCTAATCATGCTAGCAAAATGCTACTACCTTACTAATTATGTAAACAACATGCTAGTCATGCTACAATAATGCTAGTAACTTGTGAATCATGTTAAGACCATGCTAGTAACATGCTAATCGTGCTAGAAACATGCTACTAACATGCTAATAATGCTAACAACATGCTAATAACATGCTAATCATGTTAGAAACATGCTAGTAACTTGTTAATCTTGCTAACAAAATGTTAACATCATGCTAGAAAACATGCTAATCATGCTAGCAAAATGCTAGTACCTTACTAATTATGTAAACAACATGCTAGTCATGCTACAATAATGCTAGTAACTTGCTAATCATGTTAAGACCATGCTAGTAACATGCTAATCATGCTAGAAACATGCTAGTATCTTGCTAATTATGTAAACAACATGCTAATCATGCTATAATCATGCTAGTAACTTGCTAATCATGATAACAACATGGTAGTCACTTGCTAACCATGCTAATAACATGCTAATCATGTTAGAAACATGCTAGTAACTTGTTAATCTTGCTAACAAAATGCTAACACCATGCTAGAAAACATGTTAATCATGCTACAATCATGCTAGCAACATGTTAGTACCTTACTAATTATGTAAACAACATGCTAGTCATGCTACAATCATGCTAGTAACTTGCTAATCATGATAACAACATGATAGTAACTTGCTTATCATGTTAACACCATGCTAGTAACATGCTAGCAACATGCTAGAAACTTGCTAACCATGTTAACAACATGCTAATGTAACTTGCTAATCATGCTAACAACATACTAGTAACATGCTAATCATATTAGAAACATGCTAGTAACTTGCTAATAATGCTAACAAAATCTTAATACCATGCTAGAAACATGCTAGCAACTTGCTAAACAAGCTAGCAGCATGTTAGTAACTTGCTATCATGTTGACACCATGCTAATGTTACTTGCTAATCATGCTAACAAAATCTTAACACTATGCTAGAAACATGCTAGCGACTTGCTAAACAAGCTAGCATCATGCTAGTAACTTGCTAATCTTGCTAGCAACAACTAGTAACTTGCTAATCATGCTAACAACATGCTAGTAACGTGCTAACCATGTTAACAACATGCTAGTAACTTTGCTAATCATGATAACAACATGCTAGTCATGCTACGATCATGCTAGTAACTTGCTAATCAAGATAACACAATGCTAGTAACATGCTAATCATGCTAGCAACATTGCTAACCATTTTAACAATATGCTAGTAACTTGTTAATCATGCTAACAGCATGCTATTAATTTGCTAATAATACTAACAACATGCTAATAACATGCTAATCATGTTAGAAACATGCTAGTAACTTGTTAATCTTGCTAACAAAATGCTAACACCATGCTAGAAAACATGTTAATCATGCTACAATCATGCTAGCAACATGCTAGTAACTTGCTAATTATGTAAAAACATGCTAGTCATGCTACAATCATGCTAGTAACTTGCTAATCATGATAACAACATGCTAGTCACTTGCTAACCATGCTAGTAACATGCTAATCATGCTAGCAACATGCTAGTAACTTGTTAACCATGTTAATAATATGCTAGTAACTTGCTAATAATGCTAACAACATGCTAATCATGTTAGAAACATGCTAGTAACCTGTTAATCATGCTAACAAAATGCTAACACCATGATAGAAAACATGCTAATCATGCTGACAACATGCTAGTAACTTGCTAATTATGTAAACAACATGCTTGTCAAATCAAATCAAATCTCTTTATTGTCACACATCGTGTACACAAGTGTACCGATGGTGAAATTCTTAGATACAAGACTCTGTGCCATGGCAGTACAAGCAACAAGATATGAAAAATGTACAATATACATGACAAACAATATACACATTTACACAATATACATTAGACAATTGTACACAATATACACATTTACACAATATACACATAGTAAACTGTATTCTCAAGAGACTTATAGATGTATGTATAGCTTTTATATGACTTACAGTGATATATACTGCTAAGTGTTTTACTGTGTAGTTCAGTGCAGTAGTTTGTTAGTGCAGAAGTGAAGATGGAGCTGCATGTGTTCTATGCTATGGAGTGCAAGACATGCTACAGTGCTGTCAGAGTCAGTGTGGCTGGTGTGTAGATGGAATCCAGTGTGAGGGGTAGGGGTAGGTGGGTGAGTATCATTTTGCTATCTGGAGTTCAGCAGTCTGATGGCCTGCGAGAAGAAGCTGTCTCGCGTTCTACTGGTTCGGGTCTTGATGCTGCGGTACCGTCTGCCTGATGGTAGCAGCGAGAAGAGTTCATGGCTCGGGTGACAGGAGTCTGATAATCTTCCGTGCTTTCCTCACACATCGCTGGGTGTAGATGTCCTGGAGGGAGGGAAGCTCACCTCCGACGATGTGCTGGGCCGTCTGAACTATTCTCTGCAGGGCTTTCCGGTTGAGAGCGGTGCAGTTCCCGTACCAGGCGGTGATGCAGCCAGTCAGGATGCTCTCCACAGTGCAACTGTAGAACTGTCTGAGGATTTTTGAGCTCAGGCCAAATTTCTTCAGTCGCCTGAGGAAAAAGAGACGCTGGTGGGCCTTCCTCACTACTGACTGTGTGTGAGTAGTCCAAGTGAGATCCTCGGTGATGTTAACGCCAAGGAACTTGAAGCTGCTGACCCGCTCCACTGGAGTCCTGTCGATGGTGATGGGGGGGGTGCACACTGGTCCACCTCCTGAAATCCACCACCAGTTACTTGGTCTTACTGATGTTCAGAGAGAGGTTGTTGTTGTGGCACCAGTTAGTCAGGGTGTGCACCTCTTCTCTGTAGGCTGATTCATCGTCGTCGTTGATCTACCACCATTTTGTCATCTGCAAATTTGACGATGACGTTGGAGCTGTGCGTGGCTACACAGTCATGCGTGTACAGGGAGTACAGGAGAGGACTGAGAACACAGCCCTGTGGGGCCCCAGTGTTGAGGGTCAGCGGGGAGGAGATGTTGCTGCCAAATCTGACCACCTGCCGTCTGCCTGTCAGGAAGTCCAGGATCCAGCTGCACAGGGAATTGTTCAGACCTAGAGCCTGGAGTTTCACTACAAGCTTAGAGGGCACTATGGTATTAAACGCTGAGCTGTAGTCAACAAACAACATTCTCGCATATGTGTTCCTCTTGTCAAGATGGGAAAGGGCAGTGTGCAGGGTGAAGGCAATTGCATCATCAGTGGAGCGATTTTTGCGGTAGGCAAACTGCAGTGGGTCGAGTGATGCTGGTATACAGAGCAGATGTGATCTCTGATAAGCTTCTCAAAGCACTTACTGATGATGGGAGTCAGAGCAACAGGGCGCCAGTCATTCAAGCAAGAAGCTTTGGGTGTCTTTTGTATGGGCACAATGGTGGATGTTTTGAAACTTTTATCTGGATGGCGCCGAGTATGGCCGCCGTGTTGCGAGCTCCAAGCCAAACTGGCAGCTTTTTGTTTGTTTTGTATGTAATTTGGATGTTTCTTGTTCTGGATGTTGTCTGCCTAATTGTTTACAACAGACAAACACTTCTGGATATCGGTTCTACAGTTACTCACCGCAAACCGGACTATAAATTCCTCAACACCGACTCATTGTTTACAAACAACACTGCGGAGCCCTTTGTTTGGGCCGCCCAACCGCGACGTCGAAAACGGAGCCAGATGAGAGGAAAGAGAGTCTGTGTCCTAGTCAGATTAAGACGCCGAGTAGACCAACCCCCGCTACCAAGTATCCTATTGGCTAACGTCCAGTCCCTGGACAATAAACTCTGTGAACTGAGAGCACGGATTTCTTTCCAGCGTGAGATCAGGGACTGCTCCATTATTTGCCTCACAGAAACCTGGATGTCTCGAGAGGTACCAGACTTTGCCATTGAACCCACAGGATTCTCTGTGCATCGCGCGGATAGAATACCGGATCTCTCAGGGAAAAGCAAAGGAGGAGGTGTATGCTTCATGATCAACAACTCATGGTGTGATCGGAAAAGTGTACATCCTATACAATCTCTTTGTTCTCCTGACCTGGAATACCTCACGCTTCTGTGCCGGCCATTTTGGCTACCGGGGGAATTCACAGCGGTCATCATTACAGCTGTTTACATCCCCCCTCAAGCCGACACAGATGCAGCACTCAAGGAACTGTATGGCCATTTATGCAAACAGGAGACAGTGCACCCTGACGCTGCGTTTATTATAACCAGGGATTTATTAAAAATAAAAGTTTATTAAAGCCGATCTTAGGAGGATCGCAACAAAATTCTTCCAGCACATATCATGCAACACACGTGGAGAACGGATTCTCAATGCTGCGTGGCTCTTAACGCTCGAACCTTTGCCTTTAATTCCGGTAATGTGGATGATTATAAGCAAGCCAGCTATGCCCTCCGCAAAACCATCAAGACCGCAAAACACCAGTACAAAGGAAAAATTGAAGCACAGTTCAACACTTCCAACTACAGAGACATGTGGCAAGGACTCCACAACATCACGGACTACAAGGATCACAAACACCCTGCTACAAACACCTCTACCTCACTGCCTGACGAGCTCAACGCCTTCTACGCAAGGACTCCACTAGCATGATTATAGCTTGTCATGCTACAATCATGCTAGTAACTTGCTAATCATGTTAACACCATGCTAGTAACTTGCTAACCATGTTAATAACATGCTAGTAACTTGCTAATCATGCTAACAACATGCTAGTAATTTGCTAATAATGCTAAATAAATGCTAATACCATGCTAGAAAACATGCTAATCATGCTTCAATCATGCTAGCAACATGCTAGTAACTTGCTAATTATGTAAACAACATGCTAGTCATGCTACAATCATGCTAGTAACTTGTTAATCATGCTACTAACATGCTAGTATCATGCTAGAGACATGCTAGTAACATCCTAGCAACCACCCTGAGTTCCTAGCAACCACTCGGGTACCCTGGCAACTGCATAGCAACACCTTAGCAACCAACCTAGGTACCCTAGGAACCGCATAGCAACACAGTAGCAACCACCCCAGGTATCTTAGCAACCACCTAGCAACACCCCAGCAACCACTCTGGGTGCCCTAGCAACTGCATGGCAACACCCTAGCAACGGCCTTGGGTATCTTAGCAACTGCATAGCAACCACCCCAGGTACCAGAGCAACACCCTAGCAACCAACCCAGTTACCCTAGCAACCGCATAGTAACACCCAAGCAACCAACCCAGTTACCCTAGCAACCGCATAGCAACAGCCCTGGGTACCTTAGCAACTGCATAGCAGCACACTAGCAACCACCCCAGGTAGCCAAGAAACACCCTAGCAACCATTTTGGGAACCCTAGGAACTGCATAGCAGCACCTTAGCAACCAACCCAGGTAGCCTAACAACCACTTATCATCACCTTAGCAACCACCCCAGCTACCCTCCCAAACAGCAACATATGGTGATTTTCCATTGCATGGTATGGTTCACTTTTGGGGGGTTTTCCACTGGGTACAGTACCTGGTACCTGGTACTTTTTTCAGTACCACCTCGGTTGAGGTTCCAAGTGAACCGTACCGTTACCAAATCATGATGTGTAAACTCTGCTGATTACTGATTGGCCAGAGAGAATCGTCACTATTACTGCATCATTGAACTTGCGACATGAGACACAACAGACCCGTTAGATTTAAATCAGCACAGCCAGCGAAGGATCGAACACAACTGTTTTGAATGAGCGCACCTTTTTTTAGCAACCAAAAAGTGGCTGTTTCGTTGTCTGTTGAGGAAATACAGATGTTGCTCTCATTGATAGCCGAGGAGCGGATACAGCGAGAGCTTGATGGAGCGACGCGGAATGAAAACGTTTTTCAGGAGTCACGGCAGTAGAGGCGGCGCAAATATAACAACATGTGAATAATCCCGCCCACTCCAAAGCGGTACTAAACTGCAGTGGAAACGCAAACCGAGCCGAACTGAGCCATGCCGTACTGAGCCGTGCCGTGCAGAGCCGTACCACGCAGTGGAAAAGCGCCAATAGTGTTGGCCCAGATCCGGCCCACATCTGGCACCGTGTGAAATCCATGCGGGCCAGATGTGGGTCGGATCTAGGCCAACACTTGTTGCTGTCTGAGCTAGCAACCACATATCAACACCCTGGCAACCACCAAGAATACCCCAGCAACTGCATAGCAACCTCTTAGCAACCACTCAAAATACCCTAGCAACCGCATAGCAACAACCTAACAACCACACTGAACACCCTAGCAACACCAGTCCGGGTACTTTAGCAACTGCAGAGCAACAGCCTAGCACCCACCCCAAGTACCTAGAAATCACATAGCAAAACCTTAGCAACTACCCCAGGTAACCTAGAAACACCCTAGCAACCACCCTAGAAACCATCCCAGGTACCCTAGTGATCTGTTTTTCTATGTCTGTTTTTCTGATAGACTGTATTGCCTTCAAAATAGAGGTCTTCACGGAGGACCCGAGACCCGAGGACCCGGGACCCGACCCGGGACCCGTACGGGTTCGGGTCTATATTTTAAATGGTCAGCCGGGTCCGGGTCGGGTCCCAATCTATTACTTCGGGTCCCGGGTCTTTTTAACATTGTGTGTAATACCTGAGTCGATCGGAGAACACTGCACCCGCGCGTGATCAGTGTCAGTCAGCATGCATGTGTTTTGTAACTTGCAGTTTGTAAAATTACGATGAGAAAAGTGTGAGCGGGAAATAAGGTGGAAGAAGAAAAAAAAACACGCTTTACCTCAGCCATCAGAAACAGAGTGCGGGTGGAGTTAATGTTAGTACTGCAAGCGGATGGGTCATGGATTCCTTCATGAGTGATGTGAAAAAAAAGCTGAAACAAAACTGAAGAGATGCACCTGTTATTGAACACGCACACAGTAAAGTGTAACGAACTTCTAATTCTGTGCAGTTTTTGCCCCAAAAATTGCTCCGAGTCTTTATTACAACCATCAGAAAGTATCGTTATTGTAGTTCAAAAGGGTTAAGGTAACGATCGAAGTTGACTCGAGATCAAAAAAAAAAAACTGCGAAGTTGCATTAGTCATCCGTCTCCGTGACAGCAAGTATACTTTTGAAGCTGGAATAATGAGTGGATTAAGAGTCAATACACTTTCTATGGTCCCTGAATAGAAAGTTTTCAGGATTGTTGGTGAGACCCTGAATTTCCTCAGCTGTCGCAGATGGTACAGTCTTTGCCTGGCTTTCTTAACCTGTGTTTGAATACGTGCAGTCCAAGTCAGGTCCTCGGAGATGTTTACACCGAGGTACTTGAAGCTGCTTACCCTCTCCACAGGGGTCCCGTGATCATAAGAGGAGTGTAGGGCAGCAGGTGTCTCTCTCTGAAGTCCACAATCAGCTCTTTAGTTTTGCTCACATTCAGAGAGAGACAGTTGTCCTGCCACCATGATGTGAGTCTCTCTACCTCATCCAAGTATGCGGTCTCATCATTGTTGGAAATGAGGCCCAGAACCACAGTATCATCAGCAAATTTGATAATAGATGTGGAGCTGTGAGAGGACACACAGTCATGTGTGTAGAGAGAGTAGAGCAGGGGACTCAGGACACAACCCTGTGGGGCTCCTACGTTCAGGGTGATGGAGTTTGAGGTGAACTGGCCGACTTTCACCACTTGAGGTCTGCCGGTGAGGAAATCTTGAATCCAGTCACAGAGTGAAGAGTTTAGTCCGAGGTCTGTGAGTTTAGAAGCCAGCTTGATGGGGACTATGGTGTTGAAAGCTGAGCGATAGTCAACTAATAGCAGCCTTGCAAAGTTCTCATTGCTGCTGTCAATGTGTGTGAGGGAGGAGTGGAGTATGTGAGAGATGGCATCATCAGTAGATCTATTTGGACGATAGGCAAACTGAAGGGGGTCCAAAGTAACAGGGATGGAGGAGCTAATGTGGCTCTTAACAAGATCTTATTTAGATCTGCACTAAAGTCCAACAATGAAAACGGAGAGAAATACTCTGATGCTGTGACTTTAAATGTCACGGTGAGCTTTATGATTCATATTCTATATTTCAGCCACATACAACTGCTTTCTTCTTTATTTGTATATTTTGTTTGATCTAGTCCTATAAAGCATTTGGTGTGTGTGTGTGTTTGTGTGTGTGCGTGTGTGTGTGTGTGTGTGTGTGTGTGTGTGTGTGTGTGTGTGTGTGTGTGTGTGTGTGTGTGTGTGTGTGTGTGTGTGTGTGTGTGTGTGTGTGTGTGTGTGTGTGCGTGTTTGTTTTTATGTGTTTCAGCAGTCAGATGTTTCTCATATGTTGCTGTTGCTGCTGCTGTTGGTGTTTTACTCGGTGGAGCATAGGTGCTTTTGTGATGTACATTTGGTAAGACATTCTTTTCAAAAAATAACTCCTGTATGTTTTCAGTATTAATTTATTACATTTAGGCTAATGTGTATGTTTAAGTAAAGTATGCATGTATAACAGTCAAAAACTGCAGCTATTCCGTAAGAGGTGTGTGTGTGTGATTTAGTAAATTTAGTTGTATAAATGAATCTGGGAACATTTTTAAAAAGCATTATTGTAAAAATGTGGTTTCTTACAAACATGCCGTTTTTCACTTCACAAGATGTTAAAGTTACATTTAAAGTTTTTCAAGTCCTGAATATCTTCAGGTGTGTGATTGAATCGAGGGCAATGTCACTCCATCATTACAGCAGATCAGGACATGTAATACTCATACACACACAAAGTGGAGATTAAAATTAGAACACATCCTATACATTTTGAGGTAACTGCTTAGTCCTATTTGAATCTTACTAACTCATTCAAGTCCCCAAAAAGGCTGGTCATCTCGAACAACTAGTGCAGGAGAGAACAACACAGTTTACACATGAAATATGTAGTCTTTGTGAAGTGTTATTAATTTAAAGTTTTTAATTATGATAGCTCTGTAATTATACAGTATAGAACCCAGCAGTGTCATACTCTTTTATGAAGGATTGTTAAAACACAATAACACACAAACATTTTGAACTGCTGTATCTTTTCGACACAAAGAGAGACATCAAGAATCAGTGTATGAATCTCAACAATGGTGACAATCAGAAGCTTCATGCTGCAGTGCATGCTGGGTACCTAGTCTCTGTGCAGTGAGTGCACTTTGACCTCACATTGACCTCCACACTGGGAGGATAATGTGGAAAATCTCAACGGGGAATCGGTTCAACATTGCAGCTGGAATTGCTCGCCAGTTCAGTTATGAACAGGGTAAGGATCTGTTTAAGAGAATTTGGACTGAAAGCCCACTCTGCAGCGACCAATGGCGCTTTTCCACTGCATGGCACGGGATGGTACAGTTTGCAGAGACGAACAATGCAGGGGTCAGAAAGTAAAAGTCCTGCCATATTTTTGTTCTACCCATGAACTCAGCAGCTGATTTAACCAGAGGAGGAACCAATCATTCCTTTCAAGTCACAAGCAAGTCTTGAGTCAAATCCCAAGTCCTCAAAGAGTTAAAGTTAATGAGATAATTAAGTGACTAATTAAATGTTGATTGTGCATAGTGATGAACACCTGCTGTTATTGAGAATTACAGAGGATCAGCTGTTGATGTTTTATTGGTTAAAATGATGCCACCATCATGGAGATCAGTGTTTGCTTTAGTTTTTGTCACTATAACTGCATCATTGAACTTGCGACATAAGACACAACAGACCCATTAGATTGAAATCAGCGCAGCCAGTGAAGGATCGAAAGCAACTATTTTGAATGAGCACACCTTTTTTTATCAGCAGAAAGAATCAAAAGGCTAGACTAACATGATGAGGAGAGAGAGGAGAACTGTTCCAAAGTTCACTTCAGTGATGAAAGCAAGTTTAATTTATTTAGATCTGATGGGAAACGTGTTCGTCGTCAAACTAGGAAAATGCAAAGGCAGAGTGAATGCTATTGTTTATCAGAACCTCCATCAGCAACATACAGTTCCTTCCCTGCAAGCATCAGTCAGCCGGCAATTTTCATGCAGGACAATGCCCCCGCCACAGAGTTAAACAGGAGAAGCAGTTCTTGAAGATGAAAACACTGAAATAATGAAATGGGTGACCCAGAGTCCTGATCTAAACCCGATTGAAAATCTCTGGAAAATCCTTGGTGACAAAGTTATGGTTAAGAAACCAACTACAGTTACCAAACTATGGAAGAGACTGGAGGAAGAGTGGACCAAGATCACAGTAGCGCAGAGTTAGAGACTAGTGATGTCCTGCGACCGCAGATATGCTGAAATCATTCAAAGCAAGAGCCTCTACACTTCCTACTAATTTTTGACTGCTGTAACCTTCAGAAATTTTAGTTGCAATATTTCTTCGTGCTACAATCATTGCGATCTCTAATTTTGATCACTGTTTTACACAAAATTCAGGGTTTTTGTTGAAGTGCTTTGGTTATTTTGTAAAACTACGTTCTACAAGCATGGTATAGCCACAACTATAATTCCTTCAAATTTTGAACAATGCAGATTACATTATAAATTGAAAAAAAAACAACATATGAAAATCTTTAAATGTGCTGTTAATTCATATTTCTTATTCAGTCTTACTAAAAGGATGAACAGAAGATCTGCTATGAAGGAGTCTGTGGTGAGTTGATCAGTTATTTACAGTTTTCTTGCATGCAGAGATGTTAAAGGCACTATGAGCCGTACAGAGATATTAAGAGTCTAAGACACATGAGTCTATATTTCTGGATTCTGGAAAAAGTTAATCTAAATGTTAAAGTCAGTAGTTACTGTATCAGATTTTACACATGAACTCACAATGTTTGCGTCTCTCTGTAGAGCTCTGATCCCAATGAAGACACATATACAGCTCTTGATCTCAAGTCCACGACCTCTGACCTGTACGACACACTCACAGTAAGTGAGATGTCAAAGTCAGATCATCATCACAGATGATCACATGACCGATCTCTCTCTCTCTCTTCACACAGACCGTTCATCCCAGACCTCCTGGAGACTCCTGCAGGACTCTTGATCCTAAACATGAGAATCCATCAGTAAGTGTCTGAACCTGCTGCTCTTCTCAGTATAATCAATAAACTCTCTTCAGGTCTTCATCTGATTGTTTGTTCAGATCAACAGGAAGATGCTGCAGTGAGAGGCGGAGCACAAAGGAACCAATCCTGAGTTATGTGGGCGGAGCCACAAATTATTGACAGGGATCATTAGTGAAGAGTCAATGAAGCATATATTTCTTTATGGTTTAGGAAAGATGATGTAAAAGCAGGGTGATTTGGGAGGGGGGGGAGGGGGGGGGGGGGGGGGGGGGGGGGGGGGGGGTTAACTGACCTTAACTGACCTCAACATTAATGTGCATCAGCTGTAAATCACTATTAGCCTATTCACCTTCATGTGTATGTTGTTGTATCGTGTACTGTGTTAAAAGTCCTTCATATGTCTATCATAATTCATAAATTCTGATCCATTCCTGCATCTCCTCTGGTTTCTTCAGTGCTCTTTATCTCATTATTATTTGAATGTGTTTGCTTATGTTTCCTGCTTCAGAACTCATTTATATTAAGAAAATTTAAATGGTCTTTAAAATCTGTTATTTGAATATCAATTCTGATTGGCTGGTTTCGTAATGAGATGAGTTTATGCTGTCAACCTCGTCTGGCATTCATGAAGTAATTTAAAACTCATTTGGGCTTCAGCAAATGAAAGAAAAGTGAAATAAAAATACACTTTCTGCACAAGTTCTGCACATTAGTAAGTAAACGTTAAATTGGCTGCTGTACAGAAGAGAGAATCACGTGATACAATAATCAAAGATGTGCAGCAGGGTGACAGACAAAAGAGGAAAAATATTATCTTTCTGAATCAAAAAACGTCAACTAACCTTCACAATTATTGTGAAATATCCAGCAAAATGTCTGGTTACACAATCTAGTTCTCTATATTTAAATTAACTTAAAAAAGATCATTATTTTTCTTTAGTTTTATTTCAGTAATGTTGTTCTCTTGTTGAGGGAGGGACACTAATATTTCCGCTGCTAAGCTTTTAAAAACAGTGTTAACCACACAAAGACAGTAAAGCTAAAGTGAATGTGTTAAAACAGCCATTTTGTTGCTGTTGATCTGAAAAGCTTCAAGCTGTAAGACAAACTCGTAGGCCTACTTCTATAGATGAAGCTTATTTAACACATGATTTCTGATATAATTGTATTATCAAAGACCCATAATGAGTGATTATGGGCAGATTGCTGTGCTATGTTAATGAAACAGGAAGATGAGATGTCAATGGGCTTGTGTATTATAATATCCAGTAGTTCTTCACAGAACATGATTTGCTCATTTGTTACCTGTTGACGGTTTGTCAAGCGGTTTAGAGGAGGACTTCTTACTCTTCAGAGCTTTTGATTGGACAAACGTCAGTGTGTCACCAGATCATGAATATTTTTGGCCCATTTTTCAGAAGACAGATTTTCTCTTGTGTTGAGAGGTTATGTGTCAAATGACTTTATTAGAAATAGAGAGATCTCAGAGCTGAAAGACATGAA